>PVIU01028594.1:0-18733 GCA_004026605.1 Ondatra zibethicus | reverse complement strand
GGGATAGAGGTGGGAGGTAGGGGAGCAGGGGAAGGGGAGAGGGGGAAGGAGAAGGGAGAAGGACTGGGGAGAGCTTGGGGGAGTGGGAGGGTGAAGATGGAAGAAAGGTGGATATTGGAGAAGGGAATAAGATATCTACATTAAGAGAATCATTTTAGGGTTGGCAAGATACTTGGCCCTGGGGATCCCAGGTGTCCACAGGCATGTCCCCAGCTAGGTATTCAGGCAGCAGAGGATATTAAGAAATAGCATAGAAAGTTACTTCAAACTTAGCATGTCAGCATCCTTTACTTTATAAAAAACTCCAAACCACCTCCTGAAAACAAAGATGATTTAACATTTTTTTCTAAGAAGCAGAGTTAATCCTGAGTCACAGCAACCAACCACACACACTCACACACACACACACAAGGACACAGATACACACACACACACACACACACACTCATACATGCAGACACATGCACATGCAACACACTTTCATATGTACACAGGCACTCACATACACTTACATACTGACACACACACATGCTCACGTACACCTCATGCATACACACACCCTTGCATATATGCACATAAAGATGCACATACATGCACACACACAAATTAATCATTAATTAATTACCATGCAGTTACTCCAGAAACTCAGGGAAAATCTATTTCCCTCAATGTGTTTTGATTGATCCAGGATAACCTGATGATGCTTATTATTGTAAGAAGTATCTTTGGAAATACAGTTTAACACAGACTGTTTCACTCCATATGAATCAAAGACCTCAACATAAAGCCAGCCACACTGAACCTCAAAGAAGAGAAAGTGGGAAGTACACTTGAACACATTGGCACAGGAGACCACTTCCTAAATATAACCCCAGTAGCACAGACACTGAGAGAAACAATTGATAAATGGGACCTCCTGAAACTGAAAAACTTCTGCAAAGAAAAGGAAATGGTCAACAAGACAAAACAGCAGCCTACAAGAATGGAAAAAGATCTTCACTGACCCCACATCAGACAGAGGTCTGATCTCCAAAATATACAAAGAACTCAAGAAATTGGTCATCCAAAGAACAAATAACCCAATAAAAAATGGATTACAGACCTAAACAGAGAACTCTCAACAGAAGAATCTAAAATGGCTGAAAGACACTTAAGGAAATGCTCAACATCCTTGGTCATCAGAAAAACACATCAAAACAACTCGGAAATTACATCTTATACCTGTAAGAATGGCCGAAATCAAAAACACTGATGACAACCTATGCTGGAGAAGTTGTGGGGAAAAGGGAACACTCCTGCATTGCTGGTGGGAGTGCAAACTGGTTCAGACCCTTGGAATATCTGTATGGCAATTTCTCAGAAAATTAGGAAACAACTTTCCTTAAGACCCAGCAATACCACTTTTGGGTATATATCCAAAGGATACTCAATCGTACCACAAGGACATGTGCTCAACTATGTTCATAGCAGCATTGTTTGTCATAGCCAGAACCTGGAAACAACCTAAATGTCCCTGAACTGAAGAATGGATAAGGAAAATTTGGTACATTTACACAATGGAGTACTACACAGCACAGAAAAATAATGACATTTTGAAATTTTCAGGCAAATTGATGGAGCTAGAAAACATCATATTGAGTGAGGTAACACAGACCAAGAAAGACAAATATCATATGTACTCACTCATAAGTGGTTTTTGAACATAAAGCAAAGAAAACCAGCCTATAATTCACAATCCCAGGGAACCTAGACAACAATGAGGACCCTAAGAGAGACATACATAAATCTAATCTACATGGAAATAGTAAAAGACAAGATCTCCTGAGTTAATTAGGAGTGTGGGGATCATGGGAGAGGGTTGAAGGGGAGGGAAGAGGCAGGAAGGAGGGCAGAGAAAAATGTATAACTCAATAAAATCAGTAAAAATAAAACACAGACAGTTAAACCCCAATCAGTATAACCTGACTATGTGCACTGCATTAAGTGTTTCTGGACATTCAATATCCAGAATAGATTCTCACATCTGCTGATGAATTCTTTAAGAACGGGATTTGTTTGCCTAATTGTAACCTATCACTTCACTCATGTTGATAATCACAAAGCTGGGGTAATCAGTACAATATATTTCTGTTGAGAATAACCTACCAGAATTCTGTGTCCTGCCATGGTCCTCTCTCTCCATGCTATTCAAGCAAGCCATCTGTAAAGAATGCTTCATCACTTCCTTACTTACACATTCTGCCATGGGTGTGTTTCTTCTGTTTCATTGCTAGATGCTTCTGTACTTTTCTATTTGCTCTTCTCTTCACGATCTTATTGCTGTTATCTATTTTCTTGCCCGGGCACATTTCTCTCACATTATTCCTCCGGCTTTGAGAATCAACACAGTCCATTAAACCTTAGCATCTAGCTTATCTGGCCTCTGCTATTTTCACTCTTGATGGAGAACATTGATTTTTGCTTGAATTTCAATATGTAGGATGTGTTTTCACATCTACCTTGTTAGTCTTTTAAAACAATTTCTTGCAAATGCCATTAATTACGATTTTAATAAATAATTATTTTGTACAAAAAGAAATTAAGAGATACTTCCAAACTGGTACAAATAGCAAAATGAGGTGAGATTTGAATCTGTGTGCATTTAATTTTAATGTTTATACAATTGGCTGCGTCATAGTGTTTCCTTCAACCAAAAGCTTAATATTAGTTCATCATGGTGATTACATGGTATTTGGCATTTCAATAGAGACATACAGTTACTACAGAGATATTAACGTATGCAAGCAATCTAGATTACAAAAGATTTCTATCATATCAATAGTCATGAGGAGGGAGCAGATAGTCAATCTAGCAGCTTGATGTTTTGAATGTCATCACCTGTCAAATCATTGAAAGCACTTGGGATATAAGCTTGACAGACTGGCATCCTACTCACAGCTATGGCTTGTTAAAATTAATTACATAGTCCGTTTTCTTGTCAAGAGCAGATAATTCGGAAAACACAGCGTTTCTTTTAGGGTGGTGAGTGTCAACATGCTGCCTGATCACACTAGGTTTTAAAAAGAGACACTTTCTTTGAAATAGGTCTGGGGTGAGCTGTTTCCCAAAGGGTTTTGCGTGATTTTCATTTGCCTTTTTTATTGCCATTAAGGGACCATCTGCACCTGTGGGTTTTGAGAAATTTAAAAACAACCTGCTGAGCAAGTCTTGTAATTTAAACTATGGAAATATATAGCTAAATAAGTTTTGTCAAGTGGAATGAAAAGGTGAATTGCTGAGTCTTAAAATTCAGAAAAATAGTGTAGAATCTACGGTAGATGCTAAATTACTTGAACAATCTAACATTAACTTTGGCCAACCATATAATCATTTGTATTTTCTGATTTGTGAGGCTTGAAGAGACAAAAATGAATAAATATCTAGATAATAAATAAAACAATTTTCTTCAAAATGAAATAATTCTCCTTCCAATACAGTTAAACTTAAAATCAGGAATAACTTGTGCCACATAAACTAATTTATTAGCTAATCGCTAGTTCCATGTAAGATTTGATGTTTCATTGGAATTTTATTGGCATAATTGAAATATTGAAGAAGAATAGAGATTCTTCACATTCTTCATAATCTAAGTCCATAGGTCTTTCATTTATAATTTTAAACATTTCTTCCCCAATTGCTACGGACATTCCTTGCTGTTCTTTGGTTCACTCACATATGGCAGTCCTTTGTAGTTTTTTTGACTCAATTTAACCATGTGACTACTAATAGTATCTACTAAGAATAGCTAGTGCTAAGTAAATAAATAAACATAAATATGAATTTAAAATGGGCTGTAGAGGTGGCTCAGTGGTGAAGAACGCTTGTTGCCCTTGCAGAATACCCAGGCTCGATTCCTCACAGCGGCATGGGGAAGTGTGGTGTCCAACACCTTGACTTGACTTGGGGCAGTGAGGGAATGAAGGAAGAACAGATGTTCAAGAGGTGAGAGACCTGCGGGCAAAGAAAGACTGGGGTCAGGTGGGCTGTGTAGACTCGGATGAAGTGTGCCAGTGACGAAGCAGCCGTGCAGAACCTCAGGGGGGATGGGGTTAACTAGTGCTGGCAAGAGATCTCTGTAGGTAAATCCTCTCAAGCTCTCCCAGGGGAGAAAGCTGCAACTGCTAGCTTTCACGCACATCATAGACATTAGTGTTCGGACTAAAGAAGGCTTTGCCATTTCTCCGTTCCTAATCTTGGGGCAGGATGAGGCTATGCCCTGCCATGGATTTGAGGCGTTGGTCCTTGACATGACCATGCCCTAGTCACTCCCCACAGAAGGCTCAAAACTGCCTATAACTCCAGTTCCAAAGGAAATTTGCTGGCATTTGCAGGCACATTTATTCATGTGGAACGCATAATATATTTGCAGGCAAACATATAGAAAAGAATAGCTAAACAGATATTGTAATCCAGAGACATGGCTTTCTTTTCACTAAAGCCTTTGTTTGTACTAAATGTTTACTGCAACATAGAAAAGGACCATGTTCTCTATTAGCTGAGACATTGTCTGAAGAACCATGACAAAGAAATATCAAAATCCAAGTCAAGAATTAGATAAAATACTTTCTTATAAAAAGTGTAGAATCTCCAAGAACTCAGCCAAGTTAACTTTTTCATTTCCATATTTGACTTCAAGAAATGCTATAGATGTTGTTCCTGGAATATGATGGGAGAGACAAGAGTGTGCAGTTCCAGAATGCTTATCTTTAAGGAAATCATTTAGAAATTGCAACTATTTTGGTGACCTTGGATCCCAAATAAGTCACTGATTATAAAGGAGAAGAGTAGATACTTGTAGCTAAATAACTGTATGTGCTAGTCAGCAATGTGAAGTTGGAAGAACTGAATATATGCACGGCTAATACATAACATAGTTTTTTTATCATCAATATATTAGAACAAGTACATCAACTCAAGATTTAAATATATGAGCAAATTATGAGTATTTTCTTAAATTCAATCATTACATCAATTCTCATTAACAATACTTATTTCTAATGTAAAGATGTTTTCACATTTTATTAAACATTTCATTTTATTTTATCCCCCCACCCCGGGTGTGTTTTGTATGACTCAAAGACTTTTGCATCTGTTGTCTATGGATGCCAGGAGAGAAGTCAGAATATCTGGAACTGGTGTTACAGATGGTTGTGAACTACCATGTGGGTGCTGAGAGTTGAATCCAGGACCTCTGAAAGAGCATTTAGTGGTTTTAACTGCTGAGACATATCCCCAACTGTCAACAATTTTTCTATTCACTTTTCTCCAAACATACTAATATCCAAAATTCTACATATAGAGGAGTTTTTTGAAACATATTTTATTTTGTCAAATGTATGGATTATTGACCAACTATTAAATTAGTTCATTATTCTTTTCTATACTTAATAATATATATTTCATTTAGAAGGTCCTTTATGAGTTTATTTTCAGTTCTAAATTTGATCAATGCCTTATTTCTTTGCTGTGATAAGATACCATGACCAAGGCAATTTACAGGAGAATTTCTTTGGGGCTTATAGTTCCAGAGGGTAGGAGTCCACCATGGTTGGCAGTGTGGCAGCAGGCAGGCATATACTGGAGCAATAGCTGAGAGCTCATATCATGAGACATAGCCAGGAAGCAGTCACGGGGCAAGAGAGGAGAGAGGAGAGAGGAGAGAGGAGAGAGAGAGAGAGAGAGAGAGAGAGAGAGAGAGAGAGAGAGAGAGAGAGGAGAGAGAGAGAGAGAGAGAGAGAGAGAGAGAGAGAGAGAGAATGGTTTGATGGTGTAGAACTTGAAACTTGAAAGCATGACCCAGTCACACACCTCCTCCAACAAGCCTACACCTCCTAATCCTTCCCAAACAAGTCCACCAGCTGGGGACTAAGCATTTAAATACATGAACCTATGGGGGTGATATTCTCATTCCAATCACCACAATCAAAATAACTTAGTCAGTTAACCCAAATTCCTGTGAAATCAGTGAGATTTTTCCCATGAACTAGCTTATCTGTTACAATCTTTACTAACTTAAAGAGTATGTTTAGACTAATTATTTCATTTATTCTCCTAATCTATTATATAATTCGCAACTATGCTGTTAAAATTGCCTTCTGCATATCCTCTAGGTTCTACAGAAGTGAGAAGTGCGGCTAGGTTTCCAAGGAGTTCTGAGAGTAGAGCCAGGAACACTAATCACTGTTACACATCTAAACTTTTCTGTGAAAACAAAGGTTTAGTGCTGAAATTACATTCTAAAATCAGAAACCTGTGGAGCTTTCTACTGTTGTTTCCAGCTTCCTACAATTTTTCCCCTTTCATGGAATAATTAGACAAGGGAAATGAAAAGAGCCAAATGGAGCTTCCTATGCTAGGAACTTAGACAACCCTTCTCCTAAATGGTTGTCTCCAAACAAAGCCACAAGGTTCATTTTCCATTTTGCTCTTTGAAAGTCAAGCACAAAAACAAGTGAGTAATATCCTGTGTCCCTCTTTCTAAAAGTTATATATCTGCAGCAAGATAAGCCACTGTGGCTTTAAAACTGATTGATGTCTAATTAAGCCCCTCTAGTCAAAAAGGAAAAGCAATAACTGCCAAATAATTTCTTAGTTTCTCTATTGATGTAAATTCTATCTAGAATTTTCTTTCTATTTACTCACACACTTATTTTATTTGTATGTGTGTGTACATGTGTGGTGCCTACATGTGTGCACTTGTGTACGGGGTCATACGTACCTTTGTGTAGTTGTGTGTATGACAGAAATTGACATCGCATGCCTTCCAATCAATTGCTCTCCACCTTAAATTCTGGTACATGGTCTGCCAGTAAACTGGGAACCCACCACGATTTGGCTAGACCAACTGATCAGGATCAAGCACTGGAGATCTGCTTGTTCTTGCCTTTACAGAACAAAACTATAAATGTGTACTGCTGCACACCATATGGGTGCTGGGGATCCAAACTCACATTCTTAGGTTTTACCCATTGAACCGTCTCCCCATTCCCTACATAAGGTTTCTTAAGAAACATTATAAAAATGTCATAGCTCCCATTAGTACAACAGCAGATTTATAATGTACTAGCTTTGAAATGTCAATTTAATGTACACATAGCACATCAGCTTATGGGTGTGTTACCATCTGAGTCCCTTAATTTTGATATGGTCTTCTAATAAATAAATAACACAAGGGAGATTTAGAGTTTTTAAATTCTAGATTTAAAAAATACTTCATATTTGAATCATTCCTGTCGTATAGTTTGATTCTCTGGTAAATATGAATGTTTTCAGCTCATCCCTGTTAAGGTAGGATGTATCAAGAAAACAAACAGAACTGAAAAGATCATGATTTTGAATTCTTAAAAATACTTATTTAAAAGGTGGAATCAATTTAACTCTCATTTCTCTTAGCACTGAATATATAGTACACACACACACACACACACACATATACACATATATGGAGATGAGATGATGAGAAAAAAAACCAGATGAAACGATTGGACCCGATACTCCCACTCCTGTTTGGTGATACACTTGTCTCTAAGCTGTGAATATTCCTTTTGGCATATTACTTTTGGCGTCTTACTCAAACCATTTCAATGACTATTCCAGTGAAAAAAAGATGGACCACAGTCATTTGGAGCTTTACAGTTATCAAGTATATTAAAAACCCCGGTAAATAATGTTTATTAAAGCAATAGTTGGCAAAAAATATCTGAGAAACTTGAAGGTATCCTTATTGATATACAGCAATATTTTAGTTTTCCATTATGTGAATTTTTTGCTACAAGTGCCAATGTTTGCATCAAGTCAATATCTAGAACTCCAGAGCAATGGCTGTTCAGCTTCGCTTACGCAAGCCATTGCTTTTTAACAGCAGATAATGAAATCCATTGTTGGTTGAGATGGGTCATGCTTTGCTTTGCTTTGGTCTACTAAAAGGACATTAAAACAGAGCTGGGGGCTTAATTTTACTTATTCATAAAGCTACATATGCCAAATTATATTTTAAATAAGTAATGTGAGATGTTTTTAAGTGTATATGGCCATTATCTCTTTTAGGATGGACATTGCTGATTAAATAATCCTAAATTTGTTTTCGTGTTTTCAGAGGAGAGCTACTTAGCATAGTTCGGTCAGTTTTTCTGGTGATCCACTTTAGAGAGACATTTTATGCTTTGCCAAAGGTACCTCCTCTTAAGGCCCCAAGGAGGAGACATTTGGCTTTTATTTTCTGGAACAACATTTTGAAAGGGTTTAAGGCATTTTTTTTTTAAATTTTTAATTCCTAAAGCCTTTGGAATAACATTCTGGAGTGGCCTGTGAAGGCTTCCTCCTACAACAGCGACCCTCCTGGAACCAGCCAGGTACTGCTGCTTGGCACTTAGTGAAACAGTAGGCTTACACTGAGCAGTTCATGACTGTGCTACATATCAGTGCACTGAGTGGCTCATGACTGGGCTACGTATCATTGTGTTTTCGAATTAAAACAGAAAACAATTGTTTAAAAATCAGAAAGAGGAGATTTTGTTACGATAAATACAACTTTGAGCAGGACCTGGAGTGAAGCCAACGGCACATAGAAAAACAAGCACATATCCTCAAAGCTCATTCCTAATAGACATGGTAGCATTTCCCACTTCCCTACCAATCTTCTGCACCATTTCTTATTTGAATTCAGTGGTTTAGAATTTAACTATATTTATATATTTTTCTTTTCTTTTTTTTGCATTTAATTTTTTAAGACTTACTTTTCTGTATAAGCCTGAGTGGGTACTTATAGGTATTTGCATTATGTACATGCCTGGAGGTCAGAAAAGGGCACTGAATCTCCTAGACCCAGAGTTACAGACAGATGGGCACCACCTTGTGGGTGCTGGGCAACAAACCTGGGACCTCTGTAAAAGCAGCAAATGCTCTTAACTGCTGAGCAATTTCTCCAACCCTTTATCTCCAACTCAATTAAAAATGCAGAATTAATATATGGACACAAATGAGTAATATCTTTATGAATTTTTATAGAGGTCTACCTCGATTTACAGGGATAAAATGCAATGAATTTGAGTAATCATTAGGACTGCACAATGTGGACCAAAAGGTGAACAACCAGCTCCCCAGGTAGACAGCCCAATCTCTAGGTCTTTGGTACTGGGGCAAAATCCTGGGCCCCTCCCCTACCCGCTTCAGCTTCACTAGCCTGCTTGCAGGCAAGCCTCCTGTAGGAAGGCTTCTCTAACACCCCCATTTGATCAGACCCTGTAACCTACAAGTGCCACTCCACTCCCACCCCACACATCCCCGGAGAACATAGTATCTCCCTGAGACACTGACAGCGACTGCACACTGCACAGAGTGGACCAAGAGCGGCTCCCTAAGTTACAGACAGCAACTGCAAGAATCGGTCCAAGAGAGGATCTCTGAGACACAGACACTGATTTTAAGGATTGGACCAAGAGGCAAAGACACTGCCAGAACTAATTGGAGGAAGAGATGGGTAGACACCAATGCAAGAATTCACTCAACAACCTAAAAAGCAACATGATAACACCAGAACCCAGTGGTCATACAACAGGAAGACTTGAACAACCTAACCCAGAAGAACAAAAGAAAATGACCTTAAATATAACTTTATGAAGATGATAGAGACCCTTAAAGAGGAAAGGAAAAGATTCCTTAAGGAAATGAAGGAAAATACAAACAAAAATTTGAGTAATCACTAATCTAGATATAAATATATTTTACTTTTCTACATATGTGAAACAAAAAAATGCACCATGACAATGTCAACCTTCAACCATCCAAGCATGAGACTGTTCATTATCCTTCCCACTGCCCACTTTGATGTTATACATTACATTATTCTATTGAGAGTGCAAAATTTGTCTGAAAATATAATTTAGTTCAGTTTTACCTCATAAATTGTTCCCAATCTGTTCTTTGTTCTGAAGCTATACACCAAGATGATTGTAATATTTATAATACAAAGTAGAGGCACAACTTATAAGCTGTGGCTACTTCTGATGTGTGATTTCCCTCTGTATGTTGTGATAAATAAAGGAACTGCTCTGGGTCTATACCAGAGCTATAGGGGAACAGTTCTAAATGAGGAAAACTAAACTGAATGCTGGGAGAAAAAAGGGTGGAGTCAGAGAGAAGCCATGTAGCTCCCACCAGAGACAGCTACATGATGATACACAGATTAATGGAAATGGGTTAAATTTATATGTAGGAGTTAGCCAATAAGAAGCTAGAGCTAATGGGTCAAGAAATGATTTAATTAATATAGTTTCTGTGTGATCATTTCGGGGCTAAGTGGCCAGGAACCAACAAGCAGCCTCCACCAACATACTTCAGACAAAACAGTAGCTCAGAGCATGAGCAGAAAGCATTCCCAATTCTAATTTGGAGTCTTATATACCATGATTGCAAGGGTAAATCTCATAGTCTCTAAGACCTTCAGCTTTCTAATGGAAAACATGGGTAAAGGTTAAAAGCTATGATGTATGTAGATATTGATCTCAAACCAGACACTCAGAGATGATTATTTTAGAAACAGTCTGACCAGTACATTAGCTCTAAGTGCCTGGCAGATTACAATATACAGATGTTAAACTGTTCTGAGATCAAGAAGAAAGCATGATCAACACGCCATCTGACTCATGCTCTGCACAGGGAATCCAGGCATGTGAAACGGCACTCAAACACTGTCTTATTGGTTAAAAAAATAATGTCATCTAATGTAGATGTGAACATGGAAGCAAGATGTATTCTCACTGACATGACGTATACTCCTTACTTTACTGTTTCCTTCTGGAGTTAAGTGTTATTGTGCATGCCCATTCACACACATTCAACAACGTTTTAAAAGATTAGTTTTCCAAGTCATTTCCAAACCATTTTCCTCTCCATATTTAGTTTTATTAACATAAGTGACATTTCTCTTTTTGCCTTTTTTCCTTTTATTGAAAATGATGTTTTTCTTGATATAAAATATCCTGATTTTGGTTTTACCTCCCTCTACTCTTCCCAGTTCCTTGCCACCTCCCCTCCCTTCTGGATCCACTCCTTTCCTGTTTCCCATTGGAAAACAAACAGGCTTTTAAGGGAGCACAGTACACTAAATATAATGTAACTAATATACTATGATCAAGCAAAAACTAGCATAACAGGGTTGGACAAGACCAACAAACAGTGGGAAAAGAGCCCAGGAGAAGGCACAAGAATCAGAGACCCACTCATTCATACACTCAGGGATCCCATAAGAACACTCAACTGGAAGGCATAGTATGTACACAGAGGACCTGGGGCAGACCCGTGCAGGTTTCTGCAAGCTGCTTCGGTCTCTGTGACTTCAAATGACCTTTGTTCCATTAATCAGAGGTCCTTGTTTTCCTGGTTCTCTCCATCCTCTCTGGCTTTTACATTGCTTTTGCCTCCTCTTCTGTGGGGTTCCCTGAGCCCTGAAGGGAGGGAACTGATGGAGACATCCCATTTAGAGTTGAGTGTTCCAAGGTCTCTCACACACTTTGTGTAATGTCTGTCTGTGGGTGTCTGTCTGTATTTGTTCCCATCTGCTGCAGGAGGAAGCTTCTCTGGTGATGACTGAGCAAGGCACTGATCTGAGTATAGCAAAATGTCACTAGGAGTTATTTTATTGCCACTTATTTTTAAAATAGTAGTACTAGGATAATTGACTCTTCTTACCAATACTTAAATAGAATATTTTGTTCTTTTTCAATATTTTACATATTCTTGATTTTATATCTAATATTTCTCTAATGCTATATATTATGCAGCCTGAAGCTATCAGTGTTGTAAGCTATGTTCCTAGATGCATTCTAGTGTAAATTTTTGTACTATTAGAATTTTCTTGTCAAGTTAAACAAAAGAGAAACTGAAATAAAATTGTTGTGTAATTTATACAGAGAGAATTAATTTTTTTGGAATGTTGAGAGTGAAACTACTCTTGTTCCCTACAAAACAATTTTGATAAGAATACATGAGACTGGAAAAACACACACACACGCAAACACACACACACACATTCAGCAGATGTGTAGTGCATTGCACAACTCTCATTAAGATTTTTGAATAAGCATGTACATGGATACGCTTTAATACAGATGTTCATTATTTTAGTATTTTTCTTTATGAGAATATATATATAATTAATCTCTTCCCCTAAGTATTCTTAAAGTCTATCCTATATCAAACCAGCAAAGAACTTGTGAGAACACAATTTTATATGACTGTAAAACCTGAAGTCTTCAAGCCACAACATCCACAATTTTATCCATAGAAAATTCTATTTAAGTATGCTTGTGTAGAGTTGGGGGGTTGATTTAATTTTATTCAAATATACTTTGCTGTTCTCAAATGAAAATAGAACAAACTCATCAGGACTTGAATCTTGGGTTGGTTATTCATTGTTTTGTGATGTGGTCAAGTGACCATATTTCTATGGCTCTGAAGTTCTTTATCGCTGACTGAACAGAGGAAAACTTGATGTCCAGTATTATCAACTAGAGGCATTTCTACAGAACTTGAATGCTACAATCATACAGAAAGTAACTTTTTATGAAGTTATAAGAATCTCACTTTGGGAACGATTTCTTTGAGTCAAATTTTTATTGCTTCAGAGGATAAATCTATCAGAATTATTTGTTCTTCAGCTATTAAGATTTAGGAATTATTCTTCATGAAAATAAAAATTTCCCTTCTGTTGTGAAACCTGAATTTTTCAGGTATAGAAATGTTTATGGTTCCTCATCTTATGAACTAATTCTTGGTCTCTGCAGCTTGCCATCCTGCGCCAATCTCCACTCAGATTTAGAAAGTCATATGTGAATCAGGTAACAAATCTAAGAGATTTTGAAGACCTTTCAAAGCTAGCTCCTTCCATGGCATGCTTCATAGTTTTGAGCTTTTCCGTATCCATGGAGCCTCTGCAAGGAACACTTGAGAGATAATATTTGGAGATTTCACACTTTTTAAATTCTGTCTACAAACACAAAATTTTACATTTGTTCTTTCTACGGAGAAAAGACGCTGTAGAAATAGAAACTGTTTCATGTAAAGTTCATAAAGCATGTTGAAATTTTCCCCGCCAGATGTGTACAGCCATTTGCTTCTTGCTTGAAATCTTGGCACACTAACAGAGTCTTGGCAGTCTCAGAGTTACTTTGGGCTCTTTCTCATTCACAACTGCAGACTCTCTTGAGTGGAAACGTTTCTTGGAAATCCGCAGTATGAACATCTTTTGTGAATTCCAATTAAAGTAGGAGAAAGAGTAGACTGACTATAGGAGCTTAATTTGGTGCTGAAGGATTTAGATGAGACAAGGAAACCGTTTTTAGCTGTAAGTTTTGTTATTATTTTAAGTAGAATTTAGGAATCTGTCACTCTTCAAAGTACTTTAGCAAATCTTAGCAAATGGCTTAAATGAACCCCATTTTTATCAGGAATAATAAATATTAATGAATGAATGTCCTAATTTCTTTCTCACTTTTTAAAAGCCCAGCTTAATTGCAGCTGGTGAAGTTGGATGATGTTACAATTGCCATTGTACCACTGCTTCAAAACTTTGTGGATTCAAACCTGCTGGCAGTACAGTCTGCTGGATTCCTTCATGATTTATTTGAGAAAATCACATCTTAACAATTCTACAAGGAAGTCTTTGTAGCCACATTCGGAGAGCTTTCTCCTTTGCTACTTTCTATCACTCAATGAACTGCATTCTAGATACTTCAGAGTTCTAAGCAGTTACCCATAACAGTGTTTTAGAAATGCAGATATGAAGGTGATTTCAAATTTTAAAATTGGGGAGTTTTGACACCAGTGGTTTGCAAGGAAAATTAATAATCAGGATAATTATGGGGTCTGATATATAAAACACTGAGACAGCATTTTTTCATATGTAATTGTTCAAGGCAAATGATACAGAAATAAATTTTACAACAATACAACATTGCAGATGTATGGCTAAGAGTCAGGATAAAATAGATTCTAAAACTCTAAACTATAATAAGGTGATAGAGGGACTGTAGATAAAGAGTAACTATCTAAAATCTGGTTTTGATTACATTAATATCTGAATCTTTTATTTTATCATTTTTGTTTTCTGCTGGCATACTTTCAATTTTAACTCTTTGTTGGCAGTTTATTTTTTTCCTGAGGAACATATATTTATGATGGAAAATTAGAAATCAGTATAAAAGTTTAAGGTGGGCCTTTATGGAGGTAGGGAAACACTTTGGCCACAAACTCCATAATAGTGGAGAGGACTTGGTAATGGGATTTGAGAATGTTTGGGTGGGAAAGGGAATGCATTTTTAATTCATTCTTATTTTAGGATGTGGTCCACCTAGCTTCCTAAGAGATTCTACTGCCTGCCAATCTCGGGCTAGTGTGTTTACCTCCCCAGCTATATCTGACTGTCCAAAGCTCTGCAGTGTTTCCAAATTTCCCAGCCATAGGTTTTGCAGTCAGCAACAGGTTAAAGTAAAAACAGCTGCATCACCAGGTAGCCAGGTCTATAAAGATAACCCCACATGTCCACACTGGTGTCTATTTATTGACTCTTCTTTGGTTTACTTGAAATCTTTTACACATGATTATTACTTTTACATATCATATGCCTTTAATATTCTTTTTTATTTCTTTATTCATATTAAGAATATTTTAATAACTTCTGTAGGTTAAGTTTCTACAAGCCTGATTCATAAAACTTCTTTCTTCTTTGACCTCATAACGTGTGGCACATACGTCTTACATTTAAAATATAATTGTGATGTCCTATTTAGACTGGTGGGCATTCCTTGAGTCATGTGTTAAAAATGCATCATCTAGAAAGGGCTTCTATTTCTCTTTCTCAGATGTGTGGTATGTACAATCCGTTTGGCAGAATGACCAGCATCTAATTGCCTACTGGAAGTTTCCCTGATTCTTTAGGTAATGTGTATGCACGACATAGAAAAGAAAAAAAAAGTGTGGTCAAAGAACCTTTTATGTATGCTAATGCTACAAAACAACAAAGCAAAGTCAGACACATTTCTTTCTTATCGCAAGTTCCTTTCCTAATGTGTGACAGTTTATTCAAAGACCTGTCTATTTAGGAGTCCTCGATTTCACACTGGATTCTCTGACTTTCCACCTTTGACAGTTTAGTCTTGTGCTGTATAGACATTGGGCTATAACTGGGGTTAGCAGGCATTGGTTTTAAACTTAGTTACATGTCCATTTAATTATAACCTGAAAGTGTTAACTTGCTTCATTGCAACCTAAGCCATGCATTTGGAGTCTCTTCAAAAATATACGCTATGCATTTTTCCAGGTATTTGTAGGAATAAAGTACAATAGTAACAATGCTTAGGGTCCAATTCTGACCTTCAGTGTCTCCTTCCTAAGGCTTTTAGAGTCATCTTCTATTTCAGGGGTTGGTAACATATAGTCTGCAAGACTATGCAGTCAATGATTTTATACAGTGTGCGTGTGTGTGTGTGTGTGTACGTGCGCGCGTGTGTGTGTCAGTGAGAGGTATATCAGTGATATATGTGCACATTTATGCAGCAGCCACAGGAGGATGGTGGGCATCTTTTTCTATTACTTTCTGCCTTAGTCCCTCAATACAGGATCTTTCATTGAATCTGGAGCTAGGTGGGTGACCAGAAACCCCCAGGAAAGCTCCTGACTTCCCCCAGGGCCACCACAAGCACAGAATCCTAGGACTACAGGTATGACTAACTACACTTGGCTTCTGAGTTGATCCGCTGGAATTTGAACTTAGGTCACATGATTGTACAGCATGAACTCTCATCTAACTCCTATAAATGGAACTTCTACAAATAAAATTTCATCAAAATGTAGTCATTCCCTTTCGTGACGGGCCTTGGAAGCTGAACCTTGATTTTTGGTACTCACTCATCTGCAGAGTACTTGTGAGGAGGAGGGAAGGCTGTTCTATTTTTGTCCTCTTTTTTTTTCTGTTTCTATTTTTTTTCTTCTCATCCTCTTTCTCCAGCTTCCTTTGAGGGCCCCACTCAAAACATCTCATCTGCTAATTATTTTTATCTCTAGAGAAATGAGGGAAGACACCACAGGGTAGGTCCAGTTCAAGGCCTGACATATCTGTCTGTACTGGTGCTCTGCATCTCACCATGCGCATAGCCTTAGCACTGGCAGACGCCTCTCATTGGCCTCCTTCCATGTCATGGGGATTCTGGATTCCCTGAGAAAGGCAGGCTTCAGCTCCCGAGTGGCAGACAGAGTATTTTGATTTTCTTCTTGGCAGGAATCAAGCTTTGGCTCCTTTATTGTTTGTGTCTGGACACGAACCCTGATTGCCTGACTGCCCCGGCTCTAAACAAGGCTCCATTCTCCTCACAGAGCAGTGTATTTACATGTGAGCCCAACCATATTAGTTTTACATGTTACCCGTCATTACCATATGTTTAGAGCTGAATGAAATGTCGAAGCTAAGTGGCTGCATCATCTATCCAAGAACCGGAGTTCATGGCAAGCTTTTACAAGGGGCTCTTTCATCGTTATTGCCACAGCAGACCTTTCCTGGAATCTCAGAAAGGAATCTTCATTCTTCAAGAAAATAATGCTGGCTTAAAATAGAAGAATCAGTGAAAACATACGCATGTATATTTATAATTAAGTACCTTAAAATATGACACATGAAAAATGAAATGTCCTCATTAAAATGCCATTGTCATTCCAAATACTGACTTATCACTAGGACCATTCAAAGTTAGCTGGGTGTTAAATTACCATGACCCTTGAGTTTCTGAATGCTTTGGAAGAAAGGGAACCGCTGGAAACAGCTGGAGTGTTGTCTGTGGGGTAGTCAGTATTTAGCGTTTGATATAGGTGGCCGGAGGAGTGAGGGTCAGGAATGTTCAGCTGAGTCATGAATTCCTTGTTGGGAATGAATGAGGCAGATGCTGCAAAACCCCTCCCCCCCATCCTTTGCAGAGCACAGCAGGAGACCTCAGGACATATGATAGGTGCTGATTTTGATGTTGACACACTGAAGACATTGTATTAATTATTGAAACTCGACACATACTTTGATAAACTAAGCTATTTTATACATCCTTTCTCATGAGAGCTCAGAGTTCTATGGAAAACACCTCACTATATGGGGTAAGATAAAGTGAGATAAGATTTCTTTCTGATGGTTTTCATCAGTAGGGCAACGTAAGCCAAGTCAATAAAACTTGGTGACCTCTGTCCAAGAATTATGTTGATAGTGTCCCCATTTCTCATCATGAATCTGTGAGGGAACATTGCGGTAAATACCTAATGTTTCTTCTGGGCCTATAATTCTATCAGCTAAGGTAAGTCTCTTCATAAAAATTTCCAACTGTTCTGGGTGTGATGGCATTTAGCTTTATTCCCAGCATTCAGGTACCAGCAGCAGGTAGATCTCTATGAGTTACAGACCAGACTGCTCTGCATAGTGATGAGGTGTACCGAAGTCAACCAGAGCTGTTTAGTGAGACATGTCTTAAAAACGAAACAAAGGAGAAAGATAAAAGAGAGGCCAATGATTACACAGAACTAATGTTTCCCAAAGACTAAGGGATTAGGAAGTGAGGTGGAGACACAACCATGAACCCAGACGTAGTTTTCAGTGTAGGCATTCTAGTTTATTCAATGGAATCCTTCATAGGACCCGTGTCATATTCTTGTTAATTGCAAATTAACAGTTCAATTAAAATGTTCAAATAAACACTTCAATAAAATCTTTCCATAAAACAAAAAAAAATAAGAATATATTTTTCCTTTTGAAAATATGGAAACTACTGATTGAGGCTGGTGACAAGGGCGGAATACTTTAATAAATTGAATAATTCTGAATCCAATGGCTCTAGTCAATGTCTTTTGCATATGACTGAATATAAGCTTTTGATGGTTATGATGTCATCAGAGACAGATGAGTTGGACATGTTTTACGGTACATTGTAATATTTATTCATCCCATTTTATTGGTCATATAGTATCATTAAAAATATCAGGAAAATATCAAAATGGTTTAGATAAAGTTAAGTAGTTCCTTTTTTAATGCAATAAGAAATTATGCTACACTAGCAATGAGGCAGGTGTAGAAACTTTTTAATGTGCCCGGCCAAACTTATCTCAGAAATCTGACAACGTTTTCAGTATTAGGCATGACTTCTCTTCATTGAGTGGGCCTTAAGTCCCATTAGGCAATTGCTGGTTACCACCAACCTGTAAATATCACTTATTACATAGTTATCCGTATCTTGCTATGTTTATAAATGTCATGGTTCGTAGGTGCTGCAGCTTACTAGGAAAGTTTAGTCACTTCTCTCCCTGGGCAGCTTTTACAGTATTGCCTGGACCCATGGAAGCCAGATCGCAGGAAAGAGGCTTTCAAGCCAAATTCAGCTTCAGTCATCTGAGTCCTGTTTCCTAAGTGTGTGGTGCCTGACAACAGGAGGCCAAGTTCTACCTCAAGAATCTATACTGGGCTTGCGAGCTAAGGAGAACCCACAAACAATGACACCAGGACCTATCTCTTCTGCATGTATTAACTTTTTGAGAACCGAGTCTTTTTGAATGCACTCCTTCCTAGGCCAGGAGGGATGGGGGTGGGCCTTGGACTTCCAACAGGGCAGGGCACCATGCCCTCTTTCAAGGAAGAAGGGGGAGGGAGGAGGGGTGGGGGGTAGTGGGAGGG
>PVIU01028593.1:0-18739 GCA_004026605.1 Ondatra zibethicus | reverse complement strand
TAAGTCCATTTGAGTCAAGACATCTGCTAGTTGTTTTATTTCTCTGTTAATTTTCTATTTGATTGACCTGTCCATTGGGGAGAGTGGGGTATTGAAGTCTCTTACTATTTGTGTGTGTAGTGTGTGGGGTTTGATGTGCAAATTAAGCTTTAGTAATTTTTTTTTACATGTGTAGGTGCTCTTCTATTTGGGATATAGATGTTTAGGAGTGAGATTTCATCTTTATGAATTGTTCCTGCAAGAGTATAAAGTGTCCATCTCCATCTCTTCTGATTGATTTCATTTTGAAGTCTATTTTGTTATTTATCAGGATAGCTATACCCTCTTGTTTCTTAGGTCCATTTGATTGGAAAATCTTTTCCCAGCCCTTTATTCTGAGGTAATGTCTGTCTTTGAGATTGTGGTGTGTTTCTTGTATACAGCAGAAGGCTGGATCCTGCTTTTGTATCAATTCTCTTAGCCTGTGCCTTTTTATAGGTGAATTGAGTCCATTGATATTAAGAGATATTAATGACCACTGATTGTTCATTCCTCTTAATTTTTGGTGGCGGTGTTTGTGTGTTTCCCTTCTTCGGGATTTTCTGGTGCCAGGGTGTCTGTTGCCTATGCTTTTGTAGGTGCAGTTAGCTTCCTTGGGTTTGGGTTTTTTCCTTCTAAAACTTTCTGTAGGGCTGGATTTGTGGATAGGTATTGTTTAAATCTGGTTTTGTCATGGAATATCTTGTTTTCTCCAATGATGGTGATTAAAAGCTTTGCTGGGTACAGTAGTCTGGGGTTGAATCTGTGGTCCCTTAGTGTCTGCAGCACATCTGCCCAGTGACCTTCTGTTTTTCATGGTTTCCATTGAGAAATCTGGTGTAATTATGATAGATCTGTCTTTATATGTTGCTTGATCTTTTCCTTTGCAGTTCTTAATATTCTTTCTTTATTCTGTATGTTTTGCATTTTGATTATTATATAGTGGGGGAACTTTTTTTTTGGTTCAGTCTATTTGGTGTTCTGTAAGCTTTTTATACCTTCCTAGGGATATTCTTCTTTAGATTTGGAAAGTTTTATTCTATGATTTGTTGATTATGTTTCCTGTGCCTTTGAGCTGGAGTTCTTCTATCTTTATTATTCTTAGGTTTGGTCTTTTCATAGTGTCCTAGATTTCCTGGATGTTTTGTGTTAAGAATGTGTTGGATTTAATGTTTTCTTTGACCAATGAATGTATTTCCTCTACAGTATCTTCAACACCTGAGATTCTCTCTTCCATCTCTTGTATTCTTTTCATTATGCGTGCCTCTGTATTTCCCATTCATTTACCCAGATTTTCCCCAGAATTTCCTCTCTTTTTTTTCTTTATTGCCTCTATTTCAGTCTTGAAGTCTTCAATTATTTGCATCACCTGTTTGATTGTTTTTTCTTGGTTTTCTTGGGTTTCCTTGAGAGATTTATTGATTTCTTCCAATTTTTTTGCTTGTCTTTTCCTCCATTTCTTTAATGGAATTTTTCATTTGCTCTTTTTTTTAAAAGAAAAATATTTATTTGGCAAGTGATTATGTAGGAAATCATTTTTCTTTTTAAATTGCTTTATAAATAATACCACTCAAAATTCCCACCACCTCCCCTCCTCCTGTTTCCCTCCTGCTCTCCCACTCCCCCTCCCCCTCCAGTCCTAAGAGAGGGCAGAGTACCCTGCCCTGTGGGAAGTCCAAGGCTCTCCTCCCTCCATCCAGGCCTAGGAAGGTGTGCATCCAATCTGACTAGGATCCCAAAAAGCCAGTACATGCAGTAGAGACAAATCCCAGTGCCATTATTATTGGATTCTCAGTCAGTCCCCATTGTCACCCACATTCAGAGAGTCCAGTTTGATCACATGCTCATTCAGCCCCAGTCCAGCTGGCCTTGGTGAGCTCCCATTAGATCAGTCACACCATCTGAGTGGGTGGACGAACCCCTCACAGTCCTGACTTCCTTGTTCATCTTCTCCCTCCTTCTGCTCTTCAACTGGATCTTCGTAGCTCGGTCCAGTGCTCCAATGTGGATGTCTGTCTCTATCTCCATCCTTTGCCGGATGAAGATCCTATGGTGATATTCAAGATATTCATCAGTGTGGCTATGGGATAAGGCCATTTCAGGCACCCTCTCCTCCACTGCCCAAGGACCTAGCTGGGGGCATCCCTTGGACACATGGGAACCCATCTAGAGCCAAGTCTCTTGCCAGCCCTAAAATGGTTCCCTTAATTAGATACCTTCTTCCCTGCTCCCATATCCACCCTTCCTCCATCTCAACCATCCCACTCCCCCAAGCTCTCCCCAATCTTCCCCTTCTCCCTTCTCTCTCCCCCCTCTCCTCTTCCTTAAACCCCACCCCCATCCCCATGCTCCCAACTTTTGCCTGGAGATCTTGTCTGCTTCCAATTTCCAGGAGGATCTTTATATGTTTTTCTTTGTGTTCACTTTATCATTTAACTTCTCTAGGATCACAAACTATAGACTTGATGTCCTTTGCTTATGGCTAGAATCCACTAATGAGTGAGTGCATACCATATTCATCTTTTTGGGTCTGGGTTATCTCACTCAGGATAGTGTTTTCTATTTCCATCCATTTGCATGCAAAATTCAAGATGTCATTGTTTTTTACTGCTGCGTAGTACTCTAATGTGTATATATTCCACACTTTCTTGATCCATTCTTCCATTGAGGGGCATCTAGGTTGTTTCCAGGTTCTGGCTATTACAAATAGTGCTGCTATGAACATAGTTGGACAAATGCCTTTGTAGTATAATTGCGCATCTCTTGAGTATATTCCCAAGAGTGGTATTGCTGGATCCTGAGGTAGGTTGATTCCCAATTTCCTGAGAAACTGCCACACTGATTTCCAAAAAGTGGTTGCACAAGTTTGCATTCCCACCAGCAATGGATGAGTGTTCCCCTTACTCTACATCATCTCCAGCATAGGCTATCATTGGTGTTTTTGATTTTAGCCATTCTGACAGGTGTAAGATGGTATCTCAAAGCTGTTTTGATTTGCATTTCCCTGATTGCTAAGGAAGTTAAACATGACCTTAAGTATATTTTGGCCATTTGAACTTCTGTTGAGAATTCTCTGTTCAGTTAAGTACCCCAATTTTTAATTGGGTTATTTAGAATTTCATTGTCTAGTTTCTTGAATTCTTTATATATATTGGAGATCAGGCCTTTGTCTGATGCGGGGTTGGTAAAGATCTTCTCCCATTCAGTAGGTTGCCTTTTTGTCTTAATGAAAGTGTCCTTGTCTTTACAGAAGCATCTCAGTTTCAGGAGGTCCCATGTATTCATTGTTACTCTTATTGTCTGTGCCACTGGGTTTATACATAGGAAGTGGTCTCCTGTGCCCATGTGTTGCAGACTACTTCCCACTTTCTCTTCTATTGGGTTCAGTGTGGTCAGATTTATATTGAGGTCTTTAATGCATTTGGACTTGAGTTTTGTGCATGGTAAGAGATATGGATCTATTTTCATTCTTCTACAGGTTGACATCCAGTTATGCTAGCACCATTTGTTAAAGATGCTTTCTTTCTTCTATTGTATAATTTTAGCTACTTTGTTGAAAATATGGTGTTCATAGGTTTGTGGATTAATATCTGGGTCTTCGATTCAATTCCATTGGTCAACATCTCTGTTTTTATGCCAATACCAAGCTGTTTTCATTACTGTAGCTCTGTAATAGAGTTTGAAGTCAGGGATGGTAATGCCTCCGGCAATTCCTTTATTGTATAGGATTGTTTTGGCTATCCTGGGTTTTTGTTTTTCCATATAAAGTTGATATATTGTTCTCTCAAGATCTGTGAAGAATTTTGTTGGGATTTTGATGGGGTTTGCATTGAATCTATAGATTGCCTTTGGTAGAATTGCCATTTTTACTACCAATCCAAAAGCATGGGAGATCCTTCCATTTTCTGGTATCCTCTTCAATTTCTTTCTTCAAAGACTTAAAGTTCTTGTCAAATAGATCTTTCACTTCCTTGGTTAGTGTTACCACAAGATACTTTATGCTATTTGTGGCTATTGTTAAAGGTTATGTTTCTCTGATTTCCCTCTCTGCTTCTTTATCCTTTGTATATAGGAGGGCTACTGATTTTTTTGAGTTCATCTTGTATTTTGCCACATTACTGAAGGTATTTATCAGCTGTAGAAGTTCTTTGGTAGAGATTTTGGGATCACTGATGTACACTATCATATTATCTGAAAATAATCTGAAAGTTTCACTTCTTCCTTTCCAATTCGATTCCCCTTGATCTCCTTATGTTGTCTTATTGCTATTGCTAGAATTTCAAGTACTATATTGAAGAGGTATAGAGAGAGTGGACAGCCTTGTCTTGTTCCTGATTTTAGTGCAATGACTTTAAGATTCTCTCCATGTAATTTGATGTTAGCTGTTGGCTTGCTGTATATTGCTTTTATTATATTTAGGTATGAACCTTATATCCCTAATCTCTCCAAGACCTTTATCATAAAGGGGTGTTGAATTTTTCAAATGCTTTTTTAGCATCTAATGAAATGATCATATGGTATTTTCTTTTAATTTATTTATATGATGGGTTACATTGATAGATTTTCATTTGTTGAACCAGCCCTGTGTCTCTGGTATGAAGCCTACTTGATCATAATGGATAATTTTTTGATGTGTTCTTGGATTCAGTTTGCCAGTATTTTATTGAGAAATTTTGCATCGATGTTCATGAGTGAGATTGGTCTGTAATTCTCTTTCTTGGTTGCATCTTTGTGTGGTTTTGGTATCAGGGTAACTGTAGCTTCATAAAAAGAGTTTGGCAGTGACTGTTCTGTTTCTATTATGTGAAACACATTAAGGACTATAAGTATTAGCTCTTCTTGGAAGTTCTGGTAGAATTCTGCATTAAAACCATCTGGTCCTGGGCTTTTTTTGGTTGGGAGGTTTTTGATGACAGCTTCTATTTCCTTGCGACTTATACGTCTATTTAAATTGTTCACTTGGTCTTGATCTAATTTGGCATATGATACTCATCTGAAAAACTGTTCATTTCTTTTACATTTTTCAATTTTGTGGCATACAGTCTTTTGTAGTAAGACCTAATTATTCTTTGAATTTCCTCAGTGTCTGTTGTTATGTCCCCCTTTTCATTTCTGATCCTGTTAATTTGCATGTTCTCTCTCTGCCTTTTCATTATATGGATTGGGTTTGTCATTCTTGTTGATTTTCTTAAAGAACAAGCTCTTTGTTTCATTGGTTCTTTGGATTGTTTACTGTGTTTCTATTTCGTTGATTTCAGCCCTCAGTTTGATTATTTCTAGTCTTCTACTCCCCCTGGGTGAGTCTGCTTCTTTATTTTCTAGAGCTTTCAGGTGTGCTGTTAAATCTCTAATGTGTGCTTTCTCTGTTTTCTTTATGTGAGTACTTAGTGCTATGAACTTTCCTCTTAGCACTGCTTTCGCAGTGTCCCAAAGGTTAGGGTAAGTTGTGTCTTTATTTTCATTGAATTCAAGGAAGACTTTAATTTCTTTTTTTATTTCTTCCTTGACCCAGGGGTGGTTCAGTAGTTCATTGTTCAGTTTCCAAGAGTTTGGAGGCTTTCTGGGGGTGGAATTGTTGTTGAATTCTAACTTTATTCCATGGTGATCTGATAGTACACAGGTGGTTACTACAATTTTTTTGTATCTGTGGATGTTTGCTTTGTTAGCAATTATGTGATCAATTTTCGAAAAGGTTCCATGAGATGCTGAGAAGAAGGTATATTCTTTTCTATTTGGGTGGAATATTCTATAGATGTCTATTAAGTCCATTTGATTCATTACATCTGTTAGTTCTCTTATTTCTCTGTTAAGTTTCTGTCTGGTTGACCTGTCCATTAGTGAGAGAGGAGTGTTGAGATCTCCTACTATTAATGTGTGGGGTTTGATGTGTGATTTGATTTCTAGTAATGTTTTTTGACATATGTGGGTGCTTTTATATTAGGGGCATAGATATTCAGGAGTTTCCCAACCCTTTATTCTGAGTAGTGTCTGTCTTTGAGGTTGAGGTGTGTTTCTTTTAAACATCAGAATGTTGAATTTTGTTTTCATATCCATTCTCTTAACCTGTGCTTTTTTATAGGTGAATTGAGTCCATTGATATTAAGTGATATTAATGATCAGTGGTTGATAACTCCGGTTTTTTTGTTTTTTTTTTTTTGGTGGTAGTGTTTGTGTGTTTCCCTTCTTTGAGTTGTGCTTGTGGAGGGTTGTCAGATGTCTGTGTTATCATGGGTGTTGTTGGCTTCTTTGGGTTGTGGTTTTCCTTCTAGTACTTCTTGTATGGCTAGATTTGTGGCTACATATTGTTTAAATCTGTTTTTGTCCTGGAATATCTTGTTTTCTCCATTGATGGTGAAAGAAGGCTTTGCTAGGTATAGTAGTCTGGGCTTGCATCAATGGTCTCTTATTATCTGCAGCACATCTATCCAAGACCTTCTGGCTTTCATGGTTTCCATAGAGAAGTCAGGTGTAGTTCTAATAGGTGAATTGAGTCCATTGATATTAAGTGATATTAATGACCAGTGGTTGTTAACTCTGGTGATTATTTTTTTGGGGGGGTGGTAGAGTTTGTGTGTTTTCCTTCTATGAGTTGTACTGGTGGAGGGTTGTTAGATGTCTGTGTTATTATGGGTGTTGTTAGCTTCCTTTCATATTGGTTTTCCTTCTAGTACTTACTGTAAGGCTGGGTTTTGGGCTATGTATTGCTTAAATTTGTTTTTATCCTGGAATATCTTGTTTTCTCCATCGATGGTGAAAGAAAGCTTTGCTGGGTATAGTAGTCTGGGCTTGCATCCATGGTCTCTTAGTGTCTGCAGCATATCTATCCAAGACCTTCTGGCTTTCATGGTTTCCATAGAGAAGTCAGGTGTAATTCTGATAGGTTTACCTTTATATATTACTTGACCCTTTTCCTTTCAGCTCTTAATATTCTTTCTTTATTCTGTATGTTTTGTGTTTTGATTATTATATGGTAAGGGGATTTTTTTTTGATCCAGTCTATTTGGTGTTCTGTATGCTTCTTGTACCTTCATAGGAATATCCTTCTTTAGGTTGGGAAAGTTTTCTTCTATAATTTTGTTGAATATATATTCTGTGCATCTGAGCTATAATTCTTCTCCATCTTCTACCCCTATTATTCTTAGGTTTGGTCTTTTCATGGTGTCCCAGATTTCCTGGATGTTTTCTGTTAAGAATTTGTTGGATTTGCTGTTTTCTTTGATCAATGAGTTTATTTCCTCTATAGTATCTTTAGCGCTTGAGATTCTTTCTTCTATCTCTTATATTCTGTTGGTTATACTTGACTCTGTAGTTCCTGTTCATTTACCCAGATTTTCCATATCCAGCCATCCCTCAGTTTGTGTTTTCTTTATTGCCTCCATTTCGGTCTTCAAGTCTTGAACTGTTTCCATTACCTGTTTGATTGCTTTTTCTTGGTTTTCTTGGGTATCTTTGAGGGATTTATTCATTTCTTTTAACTTTTTGTTTGTTTTCCCTTCCTTTTCTTTAAAAGAGTTTAAGGGCCTCTATTATTTTCATAATGTTACGTTTATTGTAGATTTTCTGCTTCTTCTGGAATAGGGTGTTCAACTCTTCCTGTTGCGTGTTCACCGGATTCTGGTGGTGTCAAGTTGCTTTTCAGGATGTTGGAGGAATTCTTGCATTGGCACCTGCTCATCTCTTCCTTCAAAGCCAGCCAGGAGAGTCTTGACGTCTTGGTCCAATCTTTGCTGTGACTGACTATGTACTTGGGAGATTTTCTTGGTCTTCCCTCTCTTAGGAACCCTCACAGTACTAGAGCTGGCTCTCAGATGCCCTCCGTCCTGAAGCAGGCTGTGCTGTGGATCTAAGGACCCTGCAGATGGAAAGAGTGCTTGGGGGCAAGATGGGATGGGGTAACTAGAGAAAGCCAGTAGCTGGGGAGACACCCCACTGAATGGCCAGAAATGTTTAGGGAAATGGAGGGGGCCTGTACTCTGTTCCTGGGACTGTTCGGCCGGGTGGGCACACCCTTCCCCCTCTGGATTTATCTCCTCAGTACAAGAACAGGGACTCTTGCTGGGCCAAGGACCTCAAAGACAAAAGGGCAGGCTTGGGGGAGGCAGACCGTGTGGAACAAAGAAGTCCCTGCAGCAGGAGCTGGAGGGCCGCTGTACTCCATTCCTGGGACCTTCCGGCTCAGCAAGCACACACTTACCCCTCTGGATGTATCTCCTCAGTGCAGGAGCAGGGACTCTTGCTGGGCCAAGGACCTTGCAGACAAAAGGGCAGACTTGGGGCGGGGGGGGCAGAGTCGTGTGGATCAAAGAAGCCCCAGCAGCAGGAGCTGGAGGGGCCCTGTACTCCATTTCCGGGACCGGAAGGCCAGGCAGGCACACCCTTCCCTTTTTGGATGGATCTCCTCAGTACAGGTGCAGGGACTCTTGCTGGGCCAAGGACCTTGCAGACAAAAGGGCAGGCTTGGGGAAGATAGAACCGTGTGGAACAAAGAAGTCCCTGCAGCAGGAGTTGGAGGGGCTCTGTACTCCAATCCTGGGACTTTCATTTGCTCTTTAAAGGTCTCCATCATCCTCATAAAGTTATGGTTAAATTTCTTTTCTTCTGCTTCTTCTGTGTTAAGATTTTGAAGTCTTCCTGTTGTATGACCACTAGGTTCTGGTGTTACCATGTTGCTTTTTAGGTTGTTGGATGAATTCTTGCATTGGCACCTACCCATCTTTTCCTTCAGTTGGTGCTGGCAGTGTCTTTGCCTCTTGGTACAACCCTTGCAGTGGCTCTCTATGTCTTTGGGAACTGTTCTTGGTCTGCTCTGTACTGTCAATATTGTGTCTCAGGGAGTCACTGAGGTCTCTCTTGGACCTTTCTATTGGCCTGCTCTCTTGGTTTGCTCTCTTGTTCCACTCTGCACAGTCACAGTTTGTGCTTCATAATTCCCCCCTTGGTCCTCTCTGTGTAGTTGCAGCTTATTTTTCAGCATTCCTATGAGGTTGTGTGTGGGGGGGCGGGAATTGAAGGGTTTGGGGGCAGAGTGAGACTGGTAGCTTTCAGGGTCTGATGGATGGGACTGGGGTGTTGGGAACAGAAACTATATTAATTGCAACACTGTTTGGCTATTAGCTCAGGCTTCTTATTAAGCAGCTCATACATCCTAAATTAACCCATTTCTATTAATATGTGAATCACCGTGAGACTGTGACCTACTGGTAAGGTTCTGGGGTGTCTCTCTCCTTTGGCAACTACATGGTGTCTCCTTGATTCTGCCTACTTTCTCTATATACTTTGTTTGGTTTTCCTACCTCATTCTATTCTGCCCTACCATAGGCTGAAGCAGCTTCTTTATTAGTCAATGAAAATAAAATATATTCACAGCATACAGAGTGGAATCCCATATCAATAATAAAATTTTCTCATGTTAATGTCAAGTAGCAAAGCAAGTCCCAATACATGGAAAATACCATGGAAGATAAATATAAAACACAAGCTACTAAAACATATAAGCATGTCAAATTTAAGTATCTGATTTAAAAGTTCTGATAGAAACAGAAGGGGGAGTCATTCCTATAAAGAAACAAACATTGCATTAGAGATATCTTAGTATTTAAGAACATGGGTTGCTCTTTGAGAGAACCCACATTCAAGTCCCAGGAACCACATGGCAACTCTCAACGGTCTGTAAATACAGTCCAAGGGGACCCATGGCCTGCTTCTTGGGTCTCAGACATGCACATGATGTGCATTCATGCATACAGGCAAAGCACCTATACATATAAAATACAACTAACTAAATAAATAAGCAAATAAATGAAATTCACTCTCTTTCTTCTTAAAAACAGTACAAATAAAATGAGAGTGGAATGAAATATTGACTGATACAAAAAAAATCTTAGTGTGTGTGTGGGGGGGGTGTCTCTGTGATGACCAAGGTTCAAACATTGAAAGTCTGTCACTGGGCAGTTTATTTTAGGCATATTTAAGTACAACACAAATTGGTGAAAAGTTTCCTGGTGATAATTAACAATCCTGTGTGCACAATAGTACAATAAATTTTAAACTATGACTACATAGCCCCTCTTTGTAAAGTATATATGTCATCTTCCATAAAGATGGGTACTATAGATTAATTAACTATGTGTGACATCTTAAGGGTCTGGGGAGGATCTAGTATGATCTGGATCATACAGATAATGCAAAAGTCACCAGACTGTAAAACCACTTCTGCCCCCTCCGCCCCCCCAACCTTCTGGGAAGAAAACAGGTTAAATATATTTCCCTTTGAAGAGACACCCTGCGTGTTTAATGTGCCTGGATTACCAAGTACTTATCTGTGAGCATAAGAACCTCTGTGCCCTCTACAGAACCTCATCAACCTAGATTTATACACTGTCCAAAATTCTTCTAACTTCAAAGAAAAATATTTCCTTAGACAAGCATTGAAGGAATTTTTGCCAGTAGAAGTGTCTTTGAGAAATGCTAAAAACAAGTTCTTTGATGGGAACAAAAATGATATAGATAACAAACTCAGGCCTTTTTAAAATTTTAACCCTTTATTAACTCAAATTAGAATTACTGAATCTTTATACAAAAGCATTGATTTTGATATTTATATGCAGAATTGTATTGAGGCCTTCTTGCTACTTATGATTTGAATTTTAGTTTCTATGTGAATGGGCTGAGGAAGGATAAGGCAAACAGGAGAAAAATGAAAGAAAAGAGAAAGGAAGAAGAGATGAAATAATGAGGATACCTAAAACCATAAATTGCAGAAAGTACATAATACAAAATTAGGAGCCAAGAACAGAACATAGAAAACAGTTATGTCATGCTAGGTATTAATCCAAATGCATCAGTAACTGCCTTAAACTTCAGTGATCTAAGCACATCGTATTAAGAAATACAGAGCAAACCCTAGACACATCTGTTCACCATAAGCACAAAACCAGATAGATAATAGATAACAAGAATAAAAATATGAAGAAAGTTATATCATGCTAGCAATAATAAAAAGGAGGTAGTTATATTAATATCACAGAGCATATCAAAATCAATGTTATTAGGAATGAAAAGGATTATGACATACGGACCAAATTGCTTCTCTAAGAAGTAATCTTAATATGTATGTACCTCCCAATCGAGAGTTGAATTTTGTGAGGTCAAACTCATTAAGAAAAAGGAACAACAGAATCTACCAATGCTGTTGGATACTGTAACACATTTGTTTCAGAAATAGATGCAACAGATGGGAAATCATAAACACATGCTTGAACCCTATAACTACAATGATGAGCTGAATATAACTAATATGATAAAGCTTCTTCATTCAACTGTACAGAAGACACGTTCTTTTCAATCTGGGATATTCACAACTGACCACATTAGGTGTCGTTAAACATATCTTTAGAAAGTTGTTGTGTATGTTTGCTGTTTGTGTGATTCCTATTCATATATGTGAAGTTGCACATACGTGTGAGTGCATATGTGTGTAAGTGGGGACATGAAGGAAGAGACTGAAATGGGACATCTTCTTGAATTGTTATCTATCTTATCTATTAAGCCAGGATCTGTCACCTGAACCCAGAACTTCCTAACTTGCCTAGTCTAGCTGTCCTCTTGCTTTGAGGATCCGCGGGTATGAATATAGGCAGATCACAGTGCTGTTGGGGTTGCAGGCTCCCTTCCTCATGCTTGTGCAGTCAACACTTTCCTCACTGAGCCATCTCCCAGGCTTTTAAAGAAGAGAGATCATGCACTGTCTGCCATTAGAACACAGTAGAATTCACTTGAATGGTAGTGGCTGACACTCACACTTATCTGGGAGAATTCTAACACTCCAGGACAATAGCAACATACTTCTACATCATACATTTTTCAAAACAAATAGTAAAATTTCAAAATTATGTTAAGCTAAGTTAAAATCCATCTTCCAGAATTTGTGCAAATCAGTGAAAGTACATTTAGAGGGAAATTTATAGCACAAAATGTTTATGAAAATAAATACTATAACCACCACCAACAATAATAGTCTATCATAGTCAATTAGGCAAAAAGAAGAAAATTAATTCCAAAGTAATAAGGTGCAACTAGATGGTTGGAAAGAGGAAAGAAACTTACAAAATTAAAAATAGGAACTCAATAAACAAAACCAGCAGAAATAAAGCTATTTGTTTCAAAACATTACTTCAATTGATAAACTTCTACACCATCTAACAAAAAGGAATACATGATAGAGAGCATCATTTGTGATATGAATATGATTACAAAGATAAAAATTGAATTTTATAAAAACTTTATGCTTGTATTTGATAGCCTAGATGCAGTGAACATATTCCTTAAAAAGTCCACAATCTGCCAAAACTTACACAAGACACAGTGGGTAATTTTCAAAGGCTGATTTCTGTTAAAGAAACTGAGATGATAGCGAATAATTTTCTAAATTGAAAGCAACAACCCCAGATATATTCATTGAAAAATAGACTTCTAGAAAGCACTTAAGAAAGAAAAAATGTCATTTGCTAGCAATATTCACAACTATTTTCAAAGGATACAGGCAAAACTATGGAGACAGCACTAAAGGTCTGGGAAAGAGAGCCTAGAGAAGTCTCAGAGGATTTTCAGAGGAGTGGAACTGTTCCACATGGTTCTCTAATGGTGGATGTGTGCATTGCATGTTTGTCTAGATTATCAAAGGTGCCCTAGGCCTACAGTGACTGATGGACTCTTGATGTTTCATTGTAGGCTTAATGACTCTAACCAAACCAATAGTAGTATGAGACATTGTAGGGTAGGTAGTAGGTTATGTGGGGGTGGGAGGACAGGGTATAAATGAGAAAATTCTTTGCTTATGTCTAATATTGCTGTGAATCTTAAAAGTATCTAAAATAAAATGTATCCTCAAATTACACTTATGTTAACATAAAAACTCCCCTCCAAAATAAGGTACATTGAATAGCAACTGTGCCCTGCTAAGCAAGAAATTAAAACCTGAAACTAAAGAAAAGTCATGAAGGGAGACTGTAATGCAATCCACAGAATGCCTAACCAAGAGTTGGGGGGGGGACATAAGTACCCACATTCTTCACTTCCATATTTAAGTAGAGACTCAAGCAGCTGTTCTGTGTCACTGGATACTAAAGCCTTTCGGTTCCATAGGAGAATTTGGAAATACCAAGCACAGACTCAGAGTTACTCATGAGGCATATAGCCCCTGTAAAATGAAGGGATTAAGTATATTTTTTAGTGGAGAAAATATTGGATGAAAGAAATTTTAAAAAATTCAAATGAATTAATCAGCACAGAAGATAATCTGCTAGGTGAAAAATTGTTCTTTCAGGGTGACTTGTAATAGTCCTTATCAAAGGTGTTTTTTTTTTTTTGGCTAAATAAGCAATTAAAACATGTCTTCCAAGGAATCATGGGAAAAATGTGTCACTTTAAACCTTCATAGTGAGTGACGTGGGCACCAACTTTTTCCATTAACTGAAGAATGTACAAGGGTATTGTCATGGCTAATCTTAGTTGTAAACTTGAGTGTATCTAGAATCAATTAAAAGCCAAGCTGCCAGACACTCCTATGAGGGAGTCTCTTAATCAGATTACTCTAAGTAGAAAGTCCCACCTTCTATCTGTGCCATGCCTTCTGGCGGCAGCCCACATAAACAGAGTGTGAAGAAGGAAACTTTGATTTTTAGGGCTTCTTGCCCTTACTCTTTCTGGCAGGTTCATCTTTTATGCTGTTGCTGTTATTAAATCCTTTTTTAGACTTCCTGCTTAGACTGAAGGCCAGACTGGGACTGCTGAGACATTCAGCCTGGTGACTGCAAAATTATCACATTCCTGGTGGCCTTTCCGTCACGAGACAGCCATTGTTAGATGACTCAGATCACATCCTGTAAGCGTTCTATCACCCCTTTTCCTCCTCTAGGGCAGCAGTTCTCAACCTGTGGGTCTCAACCCCTTTGGAAGTTGAATGACTTTCACAGGGGTTGCCTAAGAGCATTCACTGGAAAATGCATATATTTACACTATGATTCATAACAGGAGGAAAGTTGCAGTTATGAAGTAACAATGAAAATAATTTTGTGGTTGGGGTCAGCACAACATGAGGAACTGAATTAAAGGGTCATAGCATTCGGGAGTTTGAGAACAACTGCTTTAGAAATCCCTGACTAATCCAAGCCCTATTTATCTTACTCTTCTCCTGGGAACTTGGGACAACCCAGGCAGTCTGAAACCCTTTCTTCTGGACTAGAGTGAATCATTGAGACCCAAATCTACTTTGTTAAAGAATTTACCTGTGGCTAAAACCGAAAGGTAAGTTGACTTACTGTTGAGAATATGATATTCCATAATTGCTTTTCATGTTTCTGTTTCATAGCTCGGAAGTAAACTCAGGCGGGCCTCTGAACATACCATAATCCTATGCCACAGGAATTTAACTATATCAGAACACCACCTGGTCTTTTCCTTGGGGGATGTGGGGGTGGGAGAGGGTCAACAGACGAATTAAGAATACGCGAATCCTGGTTACTGAAGGCATGACAAGAAATGTGATCTTTAAACTGACAATGGTTTAAGCTTGTTATAACTAAGAACTGGGAAGATGAGACTAAACACAAAAGTGCTTACATGAGCCTTTACTGCAACTGATATTACCTCACAAGTGTGCACACAAGCAATCACACATCCAAGAAAAGGCTGAAGGTTTTGACGTGATAGTGATAATTTTACAGATTTCAAGGTTCCAGAACTGTTGCTAAGCTGTCATATCTGTTCCTTGCTTGCTTTTTCTACATCTTTCATGTGATAATAGTTTTGCTGAAGGTCTATGATTTAAAAAATAAATAAAATGAAATAAAAAGTGTTTGTTGACTGGGATATTTCACACACCAGCAAATACACATGGGACAAAAAAAAAAGGCTGAATTCTAGAACAAAAGTTTGAGGTTCATCAAAGCCAACTCATCAATGTGGCTCCAATGTTTACACTGGGTGCTGATTAAAGGTGGGTTTTTGACATTGCTAAGAATTCAGATCACTAAGTCCGAGACAAGAGGAGAAGAACAGGGTAGGGGTTTCCATCAATTCCTAAATCAAAGTTAAGAGAATATATTCTGTTGATGAGTATCAACTTCATCAAGTACTTCTTGGTCAAGCAGAGTCATGACACAGAAATTATAAGAGACAACCAAATGGGGAACTCTGAAAGGCATCAAGAAAAGAAATCGATTGTGGATTCTAGAACAAAAGGAAAAATACAGCATCACAACATCCAAGAACTCCCTCCCAAAAGAAGAAAACATCTGAGATAGAATTGCCCAGTTTTCAACACAGCAACTGGAGAAAGATGAATTAGGTTAACTCTGCCGGATCCAAGGAGAGGCTTCTGACAGGAAAATCTGACACTATTAAACAAGATGCCGCCCCTAAGTAAGCCAGATAACAGGCTCTCCTTCCATGCCAGGCCTACGACTTCCTTCTGCCACTGAGAAACACCCAAATAATAGGCTAACAAGTAGGAAATATGCACACTCATAGAGAATGATTTGATCCAGACATCCTTTTTGTCAATGAGAGGTCCTAAGGCTTTGTCTGCTCAGCCAGTTTCTCCAATATTCTTTGTTAGAGAATATTGGGGAAACTGCCTTCTCCATTTGAATAGCTTTAGCACATTTGCTAAATCTGCATTGAAAAGATTTACTTGGAGCTATTTTTGGGTTTCCTGTTGCCAGCACTGATCTAGTACAGAACACAATCACCAACACGAAAAGGATTGTTCTTTTATTCTTCCTTGTAAAGATTCTTTTATATATTCTAGAGACCATGGTTTTGCATATAAATGGTACATTTGTCTGTGTCTAGAAAATGATTTATTATAGTTCATATATTTTATAAACCATAATAAACCTAATTATATTGAACATATTTGAGTGCATTATGTAATCTATGTCAGACCAAATGAAAAAAACTAATATGATCTGATTTAAAAAAATAGGCAAAGGATGATACTGATAACTCACCAAAGATACAAAAATAGCAAGTAAGCATATTAAAAATTGTTCATTTGGGGAGGAGGGTATGAACCTACCTTGGGTGGCTAGGAAGCTGGGGAGGATCTGGGAGGAATAGGGAAGGAGAAAAACATGATCAAAACATATTGCATGGAAAAGCATAAATAACAAAACAAATTAACATCAAAAACCATTAGTGAATTACAAATTAAAATGTGTTGTAGTTGCACTTCAAATGTATTTTAATAAATAAAGACTGCTTGAAGATCTGAGAGTAAAACAGTTCCACAGCTCAGCCTTACAGACCAGGTTAAGGTAACACACACCTTTAATCCCAAGTAGACATAATGACACGCATCTTTAATCCCAGTAGCCACACTAGTTGCCATAGAAACCAGGCGGTGCATGTCTTTAATCGCAGTGGTGCATGCCTTTAATCCCTGCCCTTGAGAGGATTATAAAACGGGAGAAAACAGCTCTCAACACACAGCCTCATTCTGAGATTCCAGGAGGCAGGATTGCCATTTCAGACTGAGGTCAGGGTAAGAGCCATTGGCTGGCTGTTTTGCTTTTCATATCTTCAGGTTGAATCCCAATTTCTGACCCTGAGTTTTTATTAATAGTGCTTCAATGTGCTTTTAATACATGCTTATTAAAAAGGCTCAAATCAGGTATATGGAGGAAGTGCAGTACTGGAAATAATATGGCAAACAGCCACTTTCATTCTTGCTGGTGTAACTGCAGCAATTATTCAGAAAATATTCAGTTTTCTTCCAAATCTATTCAGAATGCCATTTTCCTTTGTAAACTAGTTAAGTGGGTTGGAAACTTGCCTGTACACAGAAACTTCACAGATACATTGTTGCAGGGTGAGGGCATGCTTGTTGGTCCCTGCCGCCTGACTAGCTTACACCCAAAATAACCACACAGAAACTGTATTAATTAAAACACTGCTTGGCCCATTAGCTCTAACTTCTTATTGGCTAACTCTTACATCTTAGTTTAACCCATTTCTATTAATCTGGCAGTGGCTTACCGGGAAAGATTTGGCACGTCTGTCTCTGGCGGCTCCATGGTGTCTCTCCTCTACTCTGCCTCTCTTCCTCCCAGCATTCAGTTCTGTCTTCCCTGCCTACCTAAGTTCTGCCCTATCAACTAGGCCAAGGCAGTTTCTTTATTCATTAACCAATGAAAGCAACACACAAACAGAAGGACCTCCTACACCAATACATTAACATACCTAGTTTCATCGAAAATTGTGTAAGCATGAAAGCACCAAAAATGTTCCTGGGTGATTGAGGGATATATAAGTTATAGAATGTTTACAGAATGACTTAAAACCAAAGACTCAAAAACAAAAGGGTTATGAAGCCAGGAAAACATATAGTGAGATCTCAGTATACATTCTTACATGGAAGACTGATCTGAAAGGGTAATTACATGCCATATAATTTCCAACTACATGACACTTTGGAAAGCAAGACTATGGACAGAGTGAAAATGTCAATGGCTTCCAGGTTTGAGATAAAGAAGATTGAACAGTCCAAGCACTAGAGTTTTCAGGATGATGTAACACTATACCTAACCTTAGGTGAGTACCATTATACATTTTTCAAACCCACATAATATGTTGTCCAAGAATAATCCCAAAGGCGAATTATTAATTTTGGTGATATTGGTGCATAAAGTATGCTCATTGATTAGCAATTGTGCTGCTGTGGTGCAAAGCACCAACAGTATGGAAGGCTGCAGGGAGTGTGAGGACAGCTATACTGGAGCTCTGATCTACTCCTCTGTCTTGTTAGGAAGCAGTAAAATTTGCTAATTTGGTAAGAACTAACAGTTAACCAAATCAAACAATTCCAAACATAGAAAAATTATCTGAAGAAAGAGCGTTATCCATAATGATATATAAAGGCAAAAACGAAACACAAAGATAAACACATAGAAACAGTCTCAAAATCATAAGCTGGTATAGTTACTAATAAAATCTACATAAATTACAAATAAACCTAAGAGAATGGCTAAAAGAGGAAATAATAAGGCACCAAATTCAGGTAAAGATATTGAGGAACTGGTAAATGACTTAATGCACTTTGAAATTATAATGATGAGACACAGTGCAACAGTTAGTTATGTTCCTATAAAAATAAATATTCATTTATCATAATATTCAACAATTGCTCATTTTTGCATTTATTACAAAATATCTGCAAATATCACACACAAAAATTTACACATTGCTGCTCAGGAAACAATTCTTTGCAATGTTTAAAAGTAAATAACTCAGTTTTTAGTAAGATAGTGATTTGACCAAATTATGATGTGCCCACATCATGCATGGATTGTATAATCAAAGGTATTATTGAAACAAACTATTGATATATACTGCAGCATAGATCTCCAAGAACTGTGTTGAAAAATATGTTCAAATTTAAAAGGTTATATACCAGTTTGATCAAAAAATTATAATTATGTATGAATAAAAGATAAAAAAAATAAAGAGTACATATAACATGATTGGATTTAAATCACATTCTTAGGATTCGAAACTTTAAAATATGGGGATCATCTTACTGTTGCTTAGGAATGAGATTGCAAAAAAGAGGTGTCTGGGAAGTGTTGATTTTCTTTTTTTTGTTTACATTGTTTTGTTTTATTTTTTCCATTCAAAAACATAATTAAAGAAATAAAATTTTTACATTTCTTCCCCTTCTCTC
>PVIU01028592.1:0-18739 GCA_004026605.1 Ondatra zibethicus | reverse complement strand
CCATACATTGTTTTGTTTTATTTTTTCCATTCAAAAACATAATTAAAGAAATAAAATTTTTACCTTTCTTCCCCTTCTCCCGGTCCCCTCCCACTACATCCCCACCCCTCCTCCCTCCCCCTTCTTCCTTGAAAGAGGGCATGGTGCCCTGCCCTGTTGGAAGTCCAAGGCCCACCCCCATCCCTCCCGGCCTAGGAAGGAGTGCATTCAAAAAGACTCGGTTCTCAAAAAGGGTAAAGTCTTTAAAGAGACAGAGTACAGATAATCATAGATTAAAAAATAAAACCACGTAAAAATGGAATATTCACAGAGAGTCTGGATTATGTGTATTATTGTGTTTTCTTTAAATTTTTTGACTGTGAAGGAGCTAAGTACAGAGAGATTTTTCACTGTATGTGCTGCTAAGCTAATCCAGCATCTAAATTATAAAGGTATCTTGACTTCAAATTTGGGTCTAAGGATATGGTGCTTTGGAAAAGAGGTTCTTATTTTGTTTTTACAGATGATAATACCCTATGGATTTCTTCTAGACCAATATGGTTATGATAGACCACACCCTCCTGAAAGGTTGCTGTAAATACCCTCAAAAATTTACTTTGCTCAACTGCTGACTGAGATGAACCTAGCATAAAGAATACACCATGAAAGACATAATTAACAGTGCCCCCATACAGCAGGAAGCAGTTTGGAGAGAAATAACTATGTCCATATTCCCAAATATTGTTTATAAATCTTTGTTTATATTTAAGGGGGAATATGATATAGATATGAATAATTTGGATTGGTATGTGTTTTGCTTTATTGATATAAATTTAAGTTCAATCTTGTTATATGTATATTTCTGTTCTTGATTAAGGTATTGTGATTGTGAAGTTTTAAAAAATGTAATGTATAATTAAGAAATATAGGTTAATAGATAATCATCTATACTAGTCTAGTTTGTAGTCATGTTAGATTTTCTAGATGTGTGTAGATATATTTCAGATAGGTACTCTTCATATCTTTCAAAAACTACAGAATATGGCATTTAAAATGTTTTAATAATTTAGGACCTATCTGCTCTTAGCAGCACCAAGCTACTTCGAGGCAGATGGACATCGAAGAGGCTCCTTATGGAGTTTGTTAGCCATTTTGGCAAGAAACTGCTCTTGCCTGGACTGCTTCACTGGACATGCAATATGCACAGAAAGATGATTGCTAAACTTGCTTAAAGGTGAGATGATTCTTCAGGGTTCCTGTTTCATAAAAGAGTCTGTGAGACATTCTGCAGGACACAGAAGAAAGCTGACTGAACTGTATTTAAAATTACCAGCTTCATGGAAAAATCTGATGGATACTATGGGCCCTTATGCTGAAGATGGATGCCCCAACATTACAGAAGAACTTTGGGTGACAGTACAGACAGCAAGATGTCTCTGTCAATTCTAAAGTTTTGAAAGTTGCTTACAATGTACTTCCTGTTTACTTAGGTAATATTATATCCTTCTGAAGTCTTTGATGTAGTTGAAGAATAGACAGATAGTTATAGTTTTCCTTCATTATGCTAAAAGATAAAATACATATAAACAATGTAACTGTAATTCTTGCTTTATAACTGTTTTGTTATATGTAATTTAATCTATGTTAAAGTGAAAGCCTTTCTTTTTGTTTAAACAGAAAAGGTGAAATGGTGTAGGAGGTCCTTCTGTATTTGTGTTGCTTTCATTGGTTAATAAAGAAACTGCTTTGGGCCTGATGATAGGGCAGAACTTAGGTAGGTGGGGAGACAGAACTAAATGCTGGGAGGAAGAAAGCAGAGAGAATTGCCATGGAGCTGCCAGGTCAGACATGCTGAATCTTTCCCAGTAAGCCACGACCTTGTGGTGACATACAGATTATTAGAATTGTTAAATCAAGATGTGAGAGTTAGCTAATGAGAGGCTAGAGATAATGGGCCAGACAGTGATTTAATTAATACAGTTTCTGTGTGGTTATTTTGGGGGTTAAGCTAGCTGGGTGGCCAGGAAGAACAAGCAGCCCACTCCCCTTACTACAGAGGAGAAAGTGGGAAGTAGCCTGCAATATATGGGAACAGGAGTCTACTTCCTACGTATAGATTTTTCAAAGAATGGAGAATCATTTTTCAGCTGCCAGATAAGTTATTTAGTTCACTAACCTTCCCTGAGACTACTTTCTGCTCAAAAGTATGTCTTATCAATGCACGTAACTTGTTCATGGTCAGACCATTTTCTTAAGTTGGTTACTATGGAAACAGTAAATAGTTGTCTTTCTTTCCATGTGAGCCAAATCTCTAATCTCTTTCTATCAATGCACCCTCTTGGTGACATGAGTTCCTTCTTTACAACTGTACCACAGTTCAGCATATTTACAAGCCTTATTTCCCTCATTGCAGTCTTCCATGTTTAATGCAATCACACATTCAAGGAATACAAAATATAACAGGGCAGCACACGTAGTCTGGGATTCTAAGACATTTGGCTCTCTCAAGGAATTAAAATGCCGAAACTAAATAAAAAATTTATTAGTAAAGCATTTGATTAATGGGAAAAAACCATATAAATAATGCAATTTTTGATAGCAAATGTGTTACCCTAAAATTAATGTCAAAATATTCAGACCTATATAAAGCATTGGTTCTCAACCTTCTAAATGCTGTAACCTTTAATACACAGGTCCTTGTTTCATGGTGATCCCCAACCAGTAAATTTTTTCATTGCAATTTTACAACTGTAATTTCACTACAGTCATTAATGATAATACAAATACCTTTGCTTTCTTATGCTCTTAGGCAATCCCCAAAGTGGTTGTGAAGCAAAGATTGAGAACCACTGATATAAAGTGACCAACTAATCAACAGCAATTCCCTAATATTAACAGCAAAAGGACAACTGTGATACTCTCTCAATCACTCACTGAAATTTGAGCCCAATTCTTTAGGCTCACACATTCTGTTGGAATGATGTGTCTGGTTTCATCTCTCTCAGATTTCATCTCGGCAGCTATGCTGGTGAGCTTTATATAGCCTTGATACAAGCAAGAGTTATCTGGGAAGAAGGAACTACAATTTAGAGAATGTCCCAATAAGGTCGATAAGCAAATCTATCTGATATTTTCTTAATTAGTGATCGATTTGAGGGAAATCAGCCTATGGTGGGCAGTACCTTTCATGAGTGTGTGTACCAGAAAGCAGCTGAGCAAGAAATGGGGAGCAAGTCACTAAGTGACAATACTTCATGGTTTCTGATTCACCTACTCCCTCCAGTGTTCCTCTTGTAACTTCTCTTATGTTTAACTACAACTATAAAATGAAATAAACTGCTTTCTCTTCAAGTTGCTTTTGGTGATTATTCCTTATTAAAGCAATAAAAAAGTAACTACTATAGCATTTAAAATATTTTGTAGCTCACCATCAAGATCTTTAGGTGTCATAGTAGTACCATTTGGGGCTGGACACCTCCTGGTCAGTTATACTTTGCAGTTTGACCTGTATAATTGACAGTATGCATTGGCAAAAGTTCATAAGCTCTTCTCCAACGAAGAGCTACAAACAAACAATTGATACTGTGATAGTTGGGGCTCTTCCTTGCAGAACACCTCTCTCAGCATCCATCTAAAAAAATCAGATGTCTAACTGCCTTAGTTGCACCAGCAATCTCAATTTTTTTGTGTAGTGAAACATATTCCTTAGTTCCAGAGATTAAGACATGGACATTCTTTTCAGATTCCATGAAGATGGAACAAAAGTGAAAACTGAGGTTGAAGAGACTCTGGCAGGGCTTGCAATTGCATTTCCTGTGTAGAACAGTTCTGCTGATCTTGAAGTTCTGATTCTATCTCAGGTCCCATATGCATGAGAGGATTTGCTGATGTTGCCTCCCACTGCCCACATCTTTTTATTTCCCTCATATTTGTCTGTATTTGCTTCATTCAAAATAATACTACATTTAATTTATCTGTGATTTTTATCAAATATTTGAGTAGTCATGCTAAACTGGAAACATATTCCATTAAATATTTTTCCCATTTCCCATTTTCATTCTCGGTATTTCAAGCTCAAATTTTTCTTTTACACTTGCATTCAATACAACCTTGATTTGAATTTATGTTGATTTTCCTTCTACTAGAAAATAAGTGGCTGATATTGGTTGTTAAATATTTCCCATAAGTATTCTGTGTACAGTACATGTTAATGTTCAGTAATTATTTCTGATGTGAAACCAGCATTAAATAAATGATGAACTATTTAGCTTGGAACTCTGATTTCAAGTAAATGCTCACTGAATTCAAAGTTGTGTTTCTACCCTTGAAAATATTTCTCTCAGCGGTGTTTATAGTCTACTAATGGCAAAACTTAGTTTCTGAGCCTGCTCCCCTCCCTGTTCTGTATAAAACTCTGACACTACCACAGGGGACTGATATTTGAATCACTCACAGACATTTTACAATTTTCTCAGTTTCCTTAATAGAAATATAACTTTTTTCTCTTTCCTGCATTACAAACATGACCATCAATCGATTTCCATGCACAATAAATTCAAATGAACATTAGTGAATAGTTGCCACCTTGTCATTGCACTTCCAGACAATTTTACAAATATCTCATAAATTTCATTATGTAACCTGAAATGGAATCTGAGTCATGGGAAAGTACAAATGTTTTCACTTTATATTCACTATACTAGAGCTTAATATTAGCTTCACAAATCACAGTGAACGAAAATGCAGCTTAAACAACAATTCCCATTAAATCAAACAGAAGTTGGGAATAGAAATCATAGAAAAAACATCCTGAATGCCAAATTTATTGTAAATTTATATTAAGGGATATTTATTACAAAGTAATGAATTATTATTAGAGAAAGAAATTTCATTGATAAGGGATAAAGTCTACATGTATCTGTAAGTATAAGAAAAACAATTATAGATTTTTGTTAGGGATTATGCTAATTTAGTAATGGAATGGCTGTAGATTCATCCACACAAAGCATAATTTCAATAGCACTGAGTAGGTATCTTGTTTTCGAGTAATAAGCATGATTTTCTCTTTATTGATCAGGTTTTAAATCCAATTAGAGATTTTTTTTCCAGTGGGATTTGAATGAACATAGGCAGTGATACCACCAAAGTATGTGTGATACCATTGTACCCCAAAGGTTATCATTCCCTGTTCACTGCGGGTGTGTTTTGTAGGTGATGGATATATTTACAAAACACTCCTAGTCCTAAGTCTTGGGTGACATAGCAGAAATGGGGTCATAAAGATTATAAGAGCCAAAGGATCAAGGACTTGGGTGTGAGAATGTATCTCCTAATAATATCAAAAGATACATCCATAATGTCTCTCCTAAAATTACTTTTCAAATGTGATGAGATGAACAAAGATGACAAAAGTGGACATGTCAGAGTGGACAGGGCCTATGAGGCCTCGATCCAACACACACACAAAATATAGGCATTTCAAGAAAGATGAGAATGAAAGGTGGTTTTCCCTGGGGAAGAGTATATTAATTTTTGTGCAGGGCCAAATGGTTAGTGCTGAAAACATACAGATAAATAATATTATATAGAAGTGTATATTTGGTAATCTATGTATATACATAAACATGCAGTAAAATTATTTTAAAAGACTATAAATTTGAAGGAGAACAGTGACAACTATACAGGAAAATTTGGAGATAGGAAAAAGAAGGGAGAAATACTGCCATTGGAGTACAAACTAAAAGAAATATCTGAAATTAAAATTTAAGAAAAATTATAATAGCTAAAGAAGATTTGATAATTTTAGAAGTATCAAAGAATTAGTTACAAACCAGTGCTCACTAAGAACTTTATTAAATGTGTTTCAAATACCCAAAAAGGATGAGTGTGCCACTGTGAGTCTGAATAAGAATAGGTCTATAGGGTCACATATTTGAATGCTTAGTCATCAAAGAGTACACTATTTGAGAATAGGGGCTATGGCCTTGTTGGAGAAAGTATGTTATTGGAGATGGGCTATGAGGTTTCAACGTTCCAACACAAGCACAGGTCTCTCTCTTCCTGCTGTCTGCTGATTCAGATGTAGAACTCCCAGCTGCTTTTCTAGCACCAAGTCTGCATGCTGCCATATTTCCCACAATAGCGATCATAGACCAATCCTCTGAAACTGTAAACTAGCCTATATTAAATGCTTTCTTTTAAGAGTTGCCAAGGTCATAATGTCTCTTCACAACAATAGAACCATAACAAATAGAACCATTGTGGAAATACAGTATATAGCAGAATCAGTAGACTTTTTCAGTGGGATTTGAATGAACATAGGCAGTGATCTGGAAACAGTTTTGCGTATGACATACAGCCTCACACACTGTCACACACATGATGTTTCTTTTAGGCACATCTTTGGAAACCAGCTTCAGTCTCTTCTTAAGGAATTTATAAAGCTGGGTTATAAAAGGCTTTCGGTTTCTGATGGAATCCACTGGCCCTTACTCTAAGGAGACAAAATTGCCATTAGTTCAAAGTATTAGAATTCATGGGAACCATCTTTATCAAGAACATCCTTACTGTTAATCAAATAATAGATACTATCATAAGGCAACCATCAGGTTAATAATTTAAAGGTTTTTTTTTTTTATTTTGTTTTCTAACAACCACAGGAGATTTGTCGGAGGCAAACTTTTGGAACCAAATATACTAAACCTTTTAACATTTTTCTTAGTCATTCATTTTACACAAAAATATATAACAACACTCAAGTCAAAAACAAATTTGAATCCAAAAGTTGCTGGTTGAAAAATATAGAAGTTAAAGGTGGAAGAAAACCTACTTCATTAGATACAAAGAGAAACATATTCTGTCTATGGTTTACCTAAAAAATGGATTTGAGCTTCCATTAAATATGGATGAAACAAACTTTTAGAGAACCCTAGCTGCTCTATGATACTCACTCTGTTTTTGAGCAAGGTATATAGAATATTGCCAGTGGTGGTCTCCATGCTTCTCATTCTAATCTTTGAGGAGATGAAGTTGACTTTTTATGTTATCATCAGAGTTCTTTATTCTTTTCTATTTCTGATAATAACATCATTATTACAACATTACTTGGGATTAAAGGGATTCTATCATTATGTATATCATTTACCATATTTGATGTCAGTGGGAATAGATACAATTAAATATCCAAAAGTTTCATATTTTCTTTAAAAACTACACTATCATGTCATGATAGGGATCTGTTGTTCAGAGCTCAAATATATATTGTTATGTAAACGTGATTAGCTTATTGAATAACACCACATATTAATTTTCTTATTGCTATAATTAGAAAACAATTCCCAGACCAATCTAGTAAGATGTGATTGTACCAAAAATAAGAATTTGAGAAATTTATTTTTAAGGTACCACATCTGATATAATCTAGCTGAGAGCCTAGTACTGATCACTATGTGTTCTGCTTTATTTTTCTCTACCTTATTGCCCTGAGAAAGGGCATACTGAACCTGAAATTCATCAATTCACCAAGTTGGTTAGCTAAAGAGCACCTATAATATGCCTCCTCTTGCATAAACACAAGTTTTGTCCCACTGGTCATGTAGCTGTTCAGTCCCCCAAAACACACAGAGGACTATATTAATTATAAACTGTTTGACCTATTAGCTCAGGATCATTATTAAATAGCTCTTACAACTTAAATTAACCCCAAATGCTTATCTATGTTTAGTCACATGGCTTGGTACCTTTTATCAGTGAGGCATTCTCATCTTCCTTCCTCTGTGTCTGGCAGGTGACTGAGACAGCCTTTCTTCTTCCCAGAATTCTCTTAGTATTGTTGCTCTGCCTATACTTCCTGCCAGACTACTGGTCAATCAGAGCTTTACTAAACTAATGTGAATGACAAATCCTTACAGTGTACAAAAGCATTATCTCACAGCACTTTTGTTTCATAAATGTTATTTCTTCTATGAATGCATTATCATTCCTGATTTTTTAATTGAGTATCAAGGATGAACTTCATTTTTGCACAGCAAACAGTTGGTCATTGAAGTACCTTTCAAGAATTACTGTGTTTTGTGTGTGTGTGTGTTTGTGTGTGTGTGTGTGTATGTGTGAATATGTAAATAAAATACATTTTATTACAAGGTTCCTCCAATTTTTGTCATATGAAGAGATTTTAAATTTTATTCCTGCATAATTCAGTAAAATGACTGCATTGATAAATGATTGTGTTCGATGGTGAAGATAGAAGTGGTAGTTAGATAAAGTTAGGTGTCAAAATAAAAATATTAATTTCTAGCATTCTCAGAAAAGTTTATATTATAAAAGTTATTTTATGACATTTCAAAAAGGAGGGAGTTGTTTACTAATTGTTCTATTCCACTGTGAATAGAATAAGATGAAATCTCAAAGTCGTTCTAGTTTGTGTTCCCTTGATTACTATGGACGATGAACATTTTCTAATATATTTTGAGGTATTTTTTCTGCTTCTTTTGAGCATTCACTATTTAGGAACCATGTTGGTCATTTGTTTTTTGTCATTTTTTTTGCTTTGTTTCCTCTTTGACTTTTTATATATTCTGGATATTAATCCTCTATAAGATGTATAATTACCAAATATTCTCTCTTATTTTGTGTACTTTCTCTTCCCTAAGTTTACTGTCTCTTTAGCAATGCAGAAGCATTTTAGTTTTTTGATTTTTCTACTTGTCAATAATTTGCCTTAATTCTTTGGCAAATGGGGTCCAATTAAAGAAACCTTTTCCTATACCTATAACATGTAGAACTATACCTATTTTCTTCTAATAGTTTAAGAGCTTGAAGTTTCATGCTTATTTCCCTAATCCAATTGGGGTTAGATTTAATGCAAAGTGAGAAATATGGTTCTAATGCATATATCCAGTTTTCACAGAACCATTTCTCCAGCATATGTTTTCTGGCTTCTTTGTCAAACAGTATGTGACTGAGGTTACTTGTACTCATGTTTGGGCTTTTGATTTTCACTATTGTTGTATGTATCTGTCTTTATACCAGTACCAAATTGTTTTTATTAATATTCAGCCATATTCTTTAAAGGGTCCTGTCCACTATGAATATGGTGAAACTATATTTATCCTGATAAAAAATGCTTTTTGAAGTTTTTGGAAATCTGCTGAATACTCATTAAATGTAGGAATCTAAGTGAACTAAATTAAGACCTCCTGGTAGAGAAACAGCTGCACTATGTGAGTAGGGATGTGTATTAATGCAGGTATTGATGACAGAAATGTGAAAATTATTGCCTCATAATTGATGCAATTAACTGCTTAAACTTGACCACCAAAATCAGTGAAAATGTGTGATTACACGTAACTTAGTTCTATCATTCTGTGTCTGAGTTTGTGATATTATAAAAGTACTTAATTGTTTGGTATTGAAGAAACGAGCATTTATCCTCAGATATGGAACAAAGTTAGTCTCATTCTAGTTCTGCTGCCATGAATTGAATTACAATTTTGCCTCTCCAGCTGAGGAAGAATTATCTATTCTTAAAGTGTTCAAACACTAGAACTCCTCTCAGATTATGAGGCTTTCTTGCTCCTTTGCATTATAGAACTGACATGAATAGAATTGGGGCTTCAGCATGTGGCTAAACAATAAATAAAACTATGGTTAAATCTTGTAATGTGCTCTCCTTATGCAGTTAAATATTATTCAGCCATTAAGGAAAACAAAATATTGAATCCAGGTAAATGGATGTAGAGCTATAAACATTCATTCTGAATTAGGAAACCCAGAGTCCCAAAAGAAAAATATTGCATGATATTTTTTACATTCAGATATTAGGATTAATGTTTTTAATTAATCATGTTTCAGTGAGAATTACTTTTGTCAATGTCAGAGAAACAGCAGCTGGCAATTAATTTCACGTGATTGGCCCACCAAGAAACAAATCCCTGATGGATGAATCTCAGAGAGGGAAGGCCCAATACCCTTGGCACCAGAATGTTTCTTGCTGCTGCTGTGACTTTATATGTTTGCTACAGGGATTTTTCTCTGTTTTCTGGTATGGCGTGAATGGACTTCCGAAGATCCCCATTGCTCTTAATGCAGTATGATCATCTCTTGGAAATATTCCATTTTACTCTGATTTTTTGCCTTTGGATTTTTATGAAGATGATTTAATCATAAGCTGCAATGTTTAACTGAAGCAATGATATTATACAATAATAGTGTTAGTTTAAATATGATTTTGATGACTGAGGGTTGTTAATAAATACAGCAAGAAATTCACATAGATAAATGTAAGATAAAATCTTGTGCCTGCCTCTGATAAGGGAGAGACTTCAGAGGAAAAAAAAAAGATGCAGAATCACACAGCTAGGATGCAAGAGTTTCTATTGAGGAAACATATTACAGGCTGTGCTTTAGGTTAATGATTAAAAAAAGCAACTGAGTCCCAGTATCCCAGCTTAAATTCTTTTAATCTTAATATTGGGAAAAGTGTTCACAGATTACAGAGTGAATCATAGCCAAAAAAAAAAAAAAAAAAAAAAAAAAAAAAAAAAAAAAAAAAAAAAAAAAAAAAAAAAAAAAAAAAAAAAAAAAAAAAAAAAAAAAAAAAAAAAACCTGAAGGTTTTCATTCTCCTGAAAAAACAAAAACAAAACTCTTCCCCAACCAAAGGAGTTTCCCTTTTGGCAAGTTGTATCTCATAAAATAATAAACATTTGTTAGCTTTACAAGTTAGTTTATATTGAATGGTCTTGTTCTTTGATGAACTATTGCCTCTTTTAATCAAGAGGTCTCTCTTGTTCAAATCTAATCTTTATCAATTTTGATGCTATCCATAACTTTTTTTCCTATGGAAGCAGAGCAAAATCTCTTCCCCAATGTAACATATATCTTGGTTTCCATTTTGAGGCCAACATATTTTTAAACTATACAGGCTAATTTAATTCAGCAGTATTTCTATTATTCAATATCTCTTTGCAGCTGTTATAGCTTTATCATTAACATTTAAAAAAATTAAAGTTAATAAAGCATTATGCAATTTATATCTGGTGGTCTTTATTACCTTTTTCTGTTTATTAAGCATATCTTTTAGCGTTTCTATAATTGCTTGTGCTATAGGATTGAGTGGTATACCTGTAATATGATGTATGTTTAATATGCAAAAAACTGTTTCATTTTATTAGAGACATATGCCAAAGCATTTTTAGTATTAATTTATATAGGTATACCTATTACTTCTAACAAATGCGTGATTGACCAATAGCTGTAAGGATACAGTTTGGTGGGAAAGCCAAATTGAGAATGATGGAATGAAGAAGGGTGGAGTTGGAAGCTTTGCTGACAGACACAGAGGGAGCAGGATATGAACGTGCCATGTTAATAAAGGTAACACTACATGTCAGAGAGTACATAAGGAACATGGGATAACTTATATTGTAAAAACTGTTTAGTAATAAGTCTGATAATATAACACAGAGTAGTTATTTGCAAGTGGCTCAGGACAGAAAAACTAACGCCTACATTGATGATTAAAGAATTTGAGGTTGATACTAAAAGTCATGTTAATTGTGAAATAATCTTTAATATATGTAGAAATAATTACATAGAAATATGATTAATGAGTAAATCACACTTTCTTTGTATTATTCTAAATTATATTTTGTTTGTCCTTAGCAAAATGTGTTTTACATATACTATTTGAAAAACTTCAAATATATAAAAATATTTAATTATAAATTATAAACTTACAATAAATTTTTGGTGGCCTGTAATTAGAGACTTGAACCTTATCACACTTGTAATAGAATAAACAAAACTATATAAATTATAGTAATACACAAGACTTCTAAATTAACTATGTTCTCATCTCTATTCAGTTAGACAGGTATTAGATGGAAAAATGCAGTTAAAAACTTGAATTTTTTTCTACACACAGAGATAATACACTATCTTGACTAAATTGAATTCAAGGTCTCTGAATCTGCAAGTTAATTCATAATTCATATGAAAAGCAGCATACTTGTTAACACTATGCAAATTCAGAGCAAGTAAAAACTAGCTTGAATTTCTTATTCAGCTTAAAATGTTTAATAGTCACACAATAATGAATAATAATACACCTAGAAATATTCTGCCCAACTTTTGGTGCAGTCTTTGGAAAAATAATAATTGTTAAAGTTGTCAATGATCCTTTTTAAATGAAAGAAAACTCTGTAAAATATGAACCAATTCATAATGTAATATGTCAATGAGATCGCAATAATGTTTTTCTGACTTCTGAATTTAAATTGCTAACCTACTGCATTGTTTTCAGACATTGCAACAGGTGTGAGTTTAGATGGAAAAATAATAGTCTTGGAACTCTGAAAGCTTGTGAAACTTGACTGACGCACATTCTCATTTCAGTTGGAAAAAAATTATTTCCTTACTGAATTTTCTTTCAGAAATTACAGCCTTTATTATTACACTGTAGTTCTGGAAAGTATTATAGGCCTGCATTTGGGTATCCGTTCTTCAAGTAGAGACTGCTTACAGAAATATTCTCAGGATTGTGTTGACAAAAGGTAACACAATCCTTGATTTTATTTTATATAGTCATCTCACTTTCTTATGTTTAAATCCATGTTCAACAATAAAAACACTTACTGGACATTGAATTTCTACAAAGAGCAACCAGTAATAACTCCATTTTATGAGAAAGATTGAATTTGTACTGCATCCTGTGTTTTTCTGATCATATTGAGGTTGTCAACACTGTACTATCTATTTAACCTACACATACATTTGTTCCTGAACTAGGAGATATTTGAAGTTCAATTTGATTTTGAGGGGGTTTTAGATGGTTCCATTCTCAATATTATTCCTGTCTTGTTTCTTCTATGAAATTCTTAAACATATTATTTGGCACACCAGGTAGAGGAAAACATTTGAGAATTATGTCAATCAACAATGATTTAGTTAAACAAAGTGATAGGTTATTATTCAGTATTCACCTTAAAAGTACTAAGTGACCTTCATGTAAAAGAGTCTCCTTGATTTCTATGGCATGTTAAAGGGTTTAGTTATTGTCTAGAAGTAGGTGAGACAACATTACATCCCTCGGGATTATATGGAATAAAGAAAGCATAGTTAGAAATGTAGTTTATGAAGAAAAATTCAATCTGTAGTGTAGTGGACTTCTCAAGATGTATGGAGAGTATACTGGATATTAAAGGATGTTAGCATACAAAGAAATTTGAGTGGCCAAGTATAATGGTTAAAAATGCAATTTATATACATTAAATTTAAGTACTCAAATGTCTCTTTTTCTTTTGTGTGATTTCAAGTATTCTACTTTTATTAGACTATGTTTGTTTTCACAGGAACAAAATTTTTCTTAACAGTTCCATTTGAATCTAGACTAATGACAAATAATCAATGTCTGTAAAATATTTATAATGAGAAGAGATGTGAAATAATGAAAATTTTGCCTCTGGAATTTTTGAAAATAAATGCACAGGTAGAAAAATTCTAAATAATCTTATATACCAAAGGGTAGAGCAAGAAGGGTGCATTGAAATTAAATGATACCTATCCAAATCGTGGCTACAATTTGCACATCTGAACTTTTTCATGTTTCATAATATTATATGAAATTTTATAATCCAGTTAATTGGTAAATGACAAGCACATACATATGTATGTAATTTCTTGTAGTCTTCTCTGTCCTTGACTTCAAATTCTTTCCATCTCCTCTTTGTTATGTTCCCTGAGCCTTGGGAAGAGGAGTTGTGTTATAAGAATTCTCATTTAGGGATAATCATCCTTGAGATTCTTACATATTCTCACTTTCTGCTCTGACAAGCTATAGGTCTCTATGCTTATTTTCATCTAATGCAAAAGACACTTCACTGATGAGTGTATACATGTGCACCAATCTATGGATATAACAATAAGAATTATGAGTCAGTGTAGTACAGTATTTATTTAGCATACTAAGAGTAATTGAAACTCCCTAGAACCTATTACCTGTCAAGAGAGAGGTTTTGGCCCTGAGAAGGGTGCCATGTATGGGTTTTAACTTGTGGACCAGGTTTAAAATACAAATAGAAAATGTTAGCTATATTCAACAAATGAAAGAATAATAAATGAAACAGCATTGTAATATTAGTAATAATATGGTTCATATTTATAAGATGAACGAAGTCATATCATTTTTCATTATGTAACCTAAATGTTTTGTCACATAGGAACTTGTCAAAACGTAAATAATAGAATATAGTCAATTATATACATTTTTATCTATTTGAGAGAATTAAGTGGATTATTATACGTGGGTAGTGCTAAGAATTAACTTATATTTTTAGAACATATTATATATTTTTCTTAATTTTGCAATATGAATTTTTAGCAAATAGCAACTATTCTTACTTTTTCATTAGTAATATTAAAATTGCATGAGTTTCTTTCAAGGTAAATTCATAATAATAGGTTACTTTGTCTTTGTGGTAAATATAATTCCATTTGCAACAAGAAGAGATGAATAATATCAACCTCAAAAACACATAGCATTTTATCAGCTCTCTGACGCTTGTTTGGTTAGCTTGTTTTGTAACCAAAATTTGAATGAGGGCTGTTTTTACCAGAAAACCACACTATATTAAAAAGAGAAACAAAATATGAAGAATATCAAACATCAAACACCCTCTATATCTGTCTGGACTATTATGCCATATTTCTTTCCCAATGCATGTACATCATCTGTGGAAACAGATTTATGTGTGTTTGAAAGGATGCAATAAAATTTTTCTTCATTATGAATTATCAGCAGCATCATAAACTATAAATCATATAAAACAGAAAATGGGGTCAAGAAAGTGCATTGACAACAAAGACTATAAAATCATATAGGTTATAAAATTTAATGCTGCAATACAGACAAATATATAATCTTTCGTTTGTATTTCTATTAGTGAATTTGGCTCAGAATAAATATATACTCTGAGCCCAATTGATAATGTTTAATCAGGCTGGGTGATGGTTGCTCACACCTTTAATCCAAACACTCGAAAGACAGAGGTAGGTGGATCTGTGTGAATTCAAGTCCAACATGGTCTGAAAGAATTAGTTTCTGAACAGGTTCCAAAGTTACAGAGAAACTCTGTCTTGAAAAAAATTGTGATAGTGTATAATCAGTTAGTTTATGAATCAAAATTTCTATTTTACATCTTATTATCAGTATTTCTATTGAAAGTTCTGAAATGAAAGTTATATGAAAATAAAACTAAAACCTTGTTTGTTAACCAAAATTTAAATGGGGGCTCATTGCTACTCTAAAATTAGTAAGTAGATAAGAGCTCAAAGGATGAGGAATAACACTGAAATATTATCGCATACAATTGTCATGACAGCACTGTGGGGAATTAGACATGAGGGCTGTGAGTTTCAAGACACTTGGAGCAACTTGTATAATGAGAAAAATAATTTATCACCACCAATCTTAATTGAAATGGTATAGTGAATAAGCAACATGGAGTTTTCTTTATTCCTAGAAGAAAAGTAACCACAGAAGAATTCACATGAAGCTTGTACATACTACCAAGCACCTCATAGATTTGATATCAGGAATTTTAGATTATCAAGGCTTTCTATAACCTGGCAATTTTAAAATCACATCTTTCAAAACATTGAGTGCCAGCTTAAATTTAAAATTTATCTTTTGTATTATTTTGTTTTGTTCATTTTTGATAATTTTTGTGACAGGGTCTCACTTTTTAAAAAAAATTTTAATGCTTTATAAATAATCCATTCAAAATTTCCACTTCCTCCCCTCCTCCCATTCTCCTACTCCCCCTCCCGCTCCAGTCCTAAGAGAGGGCAGGATACCTACCCTGTGGGAAGTCCAAGGCCCTCCCCGCTACATACAGGCTTTGGAAGGTGTGCATCCAAACAGACTAGGATCTCAAAAAGCCAGTACATGCAGCAGAAATGAAATCCCAGTGCCATTATCATTGGCTTCTCAGTCAGCCCCATTGTTAGCCACATTCAGAGAGTATGGTTTGATCACATGCTCTTCAGTCCCAGTCCATCTGGCTTTGGTGAGCTCTCACTAGATCAGGCACACTGTCTCAGTGGGTGGACTAATCCCTCCCAATCCTGACTTCTTGCTCATCTTCTCCCTCCTTCTGCTCTTCAACTGCACCTTGGGGGCTCAGTCCAGTGCTCCGATGTGGGTCTCTGTCCTTATCTTCATATATCACCAGATGAAGGTTCGATGGTGATATTCAAGATATTCATCAGTGTGACTATAGGACAAGGCCACTTCAGGCACCCTCTCCTCTACTTCCCAAGGACCTAGCTGGGGAAATCCCTGTGGACACCTGGGAACCCCCCTAGAGCCAAGTCTCTTGTCAACACTAAAATGGCTCCCTTAATGTAATCTTCTTTCCTGCTCCCAAAAGAAAGTGGGAAGTAGACTGCAACACATGGGCACAGGAGACCACTTCCTACATATAACCCCAGTAGCACAGAAAATAAGAGCAACAATGAATAAATGGGACCTCCTGAAACTGAGAAGCTTCTGTAAAGCAACGGACAATGCCATTAAGACAAAAAGGCAACCTACTGAATGGGAGAAGATCTCCACCAACCCCACATCAGACAAGGTTCTGATCTCCAAAATATATAAAGGACTCAAGAAACTAGACATTAAAATTCCAAATAACCCAATTAAAAAATTGGGTACTGAACTGAATATAGAATTCTCAACAGAACAGGTTCAAATGGCTAAAAGATACTTAAGGTCATGCTCAACTTCCTTAGCAAGCAGGGAAATGCAAATCAAAACAATTTTGAGATACCAACTGTCAGAATGGCTAAAATCAAAAACACCAAAAATAACCTATGCTGGAGAGGATATGGAGTAAGCAGAACACTCATCCAGTGCTGATGGGAATGCAAACTTGTGCAACCACTTTGGAAATCAGTTTGGAAATCAGTGGTTTCTCAGGAAATTGGGAATCAACCTACCTCAAGATCCAGCAATACCACTCTTGGGAATATACCCAAGAGATGCCCAATCATACTACAAAATCTTTTGTTCAACTATGTTCATAGCAGCATTATTTGTAATAGCCAGAACCTGGAAACAACCTAGATTCCCCTCAATGGAAGAATGGATAAAGAAAGTGTGGCAATCTACACATTAGAGTACTACTCAGGGGTAAAAAACAATGACATCTTGAATTTTGCATGCAAATGGATGGAAATAGAAAACACTATCCTGAGTGAGATAACCCAGATGAAAAAGATGAATATGGTATGCATTCACTCATTAGTGGATTTTAGCAATAAGCAAAGGACATTGAGCCTATAGTAGCCATCCTAGAGAAGCTAAATAATGTGAAGCCAAAGAAAAACATATAGATCCTCCTGGAAATTGGAGGCAGACATGATCCCCGGGCAAATGTTGGGAGTATGGGGTGGGGTTGTGGTGGAGGAAGGGGATAGTTGGAGAGAGAAGGGAGAAGGGGAAGATTAAGGAGAGCTTGGGGGAGTGTGATGGTTGAGAAGCAGGGTCTCACTTTTTAATGAAACCTGCTGACCAGGAACTCACAGAGGTTCTTCCTTCACTTGTCTCCCTGTTCCTGGGCTTAAAAGTAGACCCACTGTGCCTAGTTGAATTTTATTCTTACTGAACAAATTGTCTTATTTTGTATCAAGTTTTATTCATGAAGTTTATTCTATAAGGAAAGGGGAATGTGTCTTTGTAGATATAAATATTTAACATATGTTGAAAGTGCATTTCTATTACTTTCAAATAAAGAAAATATTTGCATTGCAGTAATGAAGATTTACTCAATTTTCTCATCCTTATATATGATGCTAGCTGTGCCCTACATGCAAATGTCTCCCCCCAAGCTGTGCTTGCCTTCCTTTTATCAAATACACCTCTAAATTTGTTTTACAAATGTGTTATCAGCCTTTGAACACCAGCTGTATAAGAATATTAGGGAACTATCAATCAGTCACGAAAAAAATAAACCTTCAGCATAACCATATTAGCAAGGCAGTAGCAGTAGCACACCACATAATAGCAAAAAAAAAAAAAAAAAAACCTTCAATACAGAATAGTGAAATAATGGCTTTTATTGACCTATTGTTTTATCAGGTGATAGCTCTCTGAGAACATCCAAAAACTATACATTTACGTTTTGACTTTATGAGATACTAGACCAGCTACCAGAGAAAGGAAAAATCACTTTCTAATAGGGAATTCTAATTGGATGCAGCTTTTGAGTCCAATCAGTGAAGATAACTTTTTTTGTGAAAGCCTGACTCTTCCCCTTCTTATTGTGATATATTAGAAAAGTAACTGAATTTCTCCATGCTCTCTTATGAACGTAAATTATTCCAGGTATAGGTGAACATTTCTAAAGATCTCTCCTTTGAAGAGGAATTTGAATATTGTGTAATTACTAAATGGCAAAATATCACCTTCTATAAACTAAGGATTATAAAACATTTGGTGGTTCAGGAGATCAACTTTCCTATCAGCTTTCATCTTAAATAAGGTGGACTAAAAATGATGATTCATTTTTTTTTCCATACATTGTTTTGTTTTATTTTTTCCATTCAAGAACATAATTAAAGATAAAAAAAAAATTTTTTCCTTTCTTCCCCTTCTCCCGGTCCCCTCCCACTACCCCCCACCCCTCCTCCCTCCCCCTTCTTCCTTGAAAGAGGGCATGGTGCCCTGCCCTGTTGGAAGTCCAAGGCCCACCCCCATCCCT
>PVIU01028591.1:0-18734 GCA_004026605.1 Ondatra zibethicus | reverse complement strand
ACATTTACACAATGGAGTACTACACAGCAGAAAAAAATAACGACAGCTTGAATTTTGCAGGAAAATGGATGGAACTAGAAAGCATTATTTTGAGTGAGGTAACCCAGACACAGAAAGACAATTATCACATGTACTCACTCATAGGTGGTTTTTAAACATAAGGCAAAGAAAACCAGCTTACAAACCACAATTCCAGAGATTTTAGACAACGATACAGACACTAAGAGAGACTTACATAGATCTAATCTACATGGGAAGTAGGAAATATAAAAAGACAAGATCTCCTGAATAAATTGGGAGCATAGGGACCTTGGGGGAGGGTTGAAGGAGGGAAGAGAGTGGCAGGGAGGGGAGCAGAGAAAAATGTAGAGCTCAATAAATATCATGGGAAAAAAATAAAAAAAGAATAAATAAATAAATAAAAGCAAGCTGTAGCCGGGCAGTGGTGGTGCACGCCTTTAATCCCAGCACTTGGGAGGCAGAGGCAGGTGGATCTCTGTGAGTTCAAGGCCAGCCTGGTGTACAAGAGCTAGTTCCAGGACAGGCTCCAAAAGCTACAGAAGAAACCCTGTCTCAAAAAAAAAAAAAAAAAAAAAGCAAGCTAGTAGGTATCATTCCCTCATGGTTCCCGCCTTGAGTTCATGTCCTGACTTTCCGAAGCATAAGACATAAACCCTTTCCTCCCCATGTTGCTTTTGTTCAGTGTTTTACCCTCCGCAGCCACAGAAAATGGAACTAGGCTGGTCTGTCTCCAGGCGTAGGTTTTTTGGCCACACTCAAGGCAGCCCACACCCTAAGTTTGTAAGCAGCCTTGAGGTTTCTTTTCCGTCCCCTTCTAAACTATTTAACTGAGGAAGAGGAGGCGATGGGGTGGGTTAATCAAAAACTACGTGTATAGAAAAAACCATATGGAACCCCACTACCTGGTAAGCTCATTTTGAAAATATAATTTTAAAAAAGTTTGAACACAGGTACTATGCATGTGTGGACAATGTCCTTCCCAGAAGACATGGGTCATTAAAGAAAATATTCAGGGCCAAGTGTGGGCCACCTCCCTATGCGGTAGCCTCAGCGCCCCCAGAACAACACAGGCTATTGCCATTACTCTTGGTTCCCCACCAGAACTAGATGGTAAGCCCCTACTGCTGAAGAGAAAAACACTTTGGTTGCAGAACATGGAGAAATCGAGCTGGAAGCAACCTGGAAGCTTCCTCCCTAGAGAAAGGGCAGGGTTTCACAGGTCCCAAAGTGCCCTGCAGGCCCCCAGGGAGAAAAGACATCGTTGGTTTTTACCCAGTTATAAGCTCTAGACATAACATACAGACTATTGCTGCTTTGCTAAGTGGATATATTGTCAAACTGCCTTCTGAATATTTATGTTTAAACTCACCAACTAGCTCTGTTCTCAGCCTTGAGTCAGAGAAGCTTCTCTTTGCGGTGGGCAGCATTTGGGGAGGAAAGGGTTATTCCGCTCACACTTCCACATCACAGCCCATCACTGAAGTCAGAACAGGAACTCAACAGGGGAGGAACCTGGAGGCAGGAGCTGATGCAGAGGCCATGGAGGAGGGCTGCTTACTGGCTTGCTCCCCATGGCTTGCTCAGCCTGCTTTTTCCTTCCTTCTCTCTCTCTCTCTCTCTCTCTATCCTTCTTTCTTTCTTTTTTTAGATTTTTCAAGACAGGGTTTCTCTGTGTAATAGCCCTAGCTGTCCTGAAACTCGCTTTGTAGACCAGGCTGGCCTATGCCTCCCAAATGCTGGGGTTAAAGGCAAGGGCCACCACAGCACTTTCTTATAGAACCCAGGACCACCAACCCAGTGGTGGCCCCACTCACAATGGGCTGAGCCTCACACATCAATTACTAATTAAGAAAACGCCCTACAGCCAGATCTCATGGAGGCATTTTCTTAATTGAGGTTCCCTCTTTTCAGAGGACTCTAACTTGTGTCAAGCTGGCAAAGAAATTAGCCAGTACAACTGACCCCTTGTCAGGTTGACACACACAAGAAGCCATTAAATCATAAGCTTTTCTTTCTTATACCTTCCTAAGGTTGCACATTAATAAACAGTGTAATATGAACACATTCCAAGTCTTAAAAGGTCCAAACTTTAAAAATTCAACCTCCTTGGTTTTTAAACATAAGGCAAAGAAAACCATCTTACAAACCACAATCCCAGAGAATTGAGACAACAATACGGACACTAAGAGAGACTTACATAGATATAATCTACGTGGGAAGTAGAAAGTATAAAAAGGGGCTGGAGAGATGGCTCACAGGTTAAGAGAACTGACTGCTGTTCAGGAGGTCCTGAGTTCAATTCCCAGCAACCACATGGTGGCTCACACCCATCTATAATGACACCTGGTGCCCAGAACACTATATAAATAATAAAAAAAGAAAGTATAAAAAGACAAGATCTCCTGAATAAATTGGGAGCATGGGGACCTTGGGGGAGGGTTGAGGGAGGGAGGGGTGTGGCAGGGAGGGGAGCAGAGAAAAATAAAAAATAAAAATAAATAAATTAATTAATTAAAAAAAAGAATTCAACCTCTTTAAAATCCAAAATCATTTAAAATTCAAAGTCTCTCAACTGTGGGCTCCTTTAAAATCAAAAATCAAATGCTTTTGGGGTTGGAGAGATGGACCAGAGGTTAAGAACACTGGCTGCTCTCCCAGAGGTCCTGAATTCAATTTCCAGCAACCACATGGTGGCTCACAACATCTGTAATGAGATCTGGTGCCCTCTTCCGACCTTCAGGGATACATCCAGGCAGAATATAATAATACATGAATAAATCTTTCTTTAAAATTGAATTCTTTCTTACTTCAAGAGGGAAAAAAATCAGGGCAGTCACAATCTGAACAAAGCAATCCCAGACTCTAAAAGTGTAGATAACTCAGTCCAATTATTTGAGATTTATTCATGATCTGTGTTGCTCCAAAGGGCTTAGGTCGCTTCTCCAACTCCGCCCTCTGCAGCATACACAGCTTGTCTTCTGGGCTCCGGTCAGCTCCACTTCAACCCCTACTGCTGTTCTTGGTGGTCATCTCATGGTACTGGCATCGCCAAATTCTGGGGTCCCTTGCTACAACCACCCTGTACTTTTACCAATGGCCTCTCCTGGTCTTTCACAGTGCCAAGCTTCAGCTGTTCACCAGGACCCCTTCATGTCTTCAAAACCAGTACCACCTGGGTGACTCTTACACTACCAAGTTCAGTTGCCAGTACAACCTTGGCCACCTCTGGACCACAGCTTCTGTGTGCTGACCCCAAGGAAACACCTCCCAGTTCACCTCAGTGATGCTGGTCTCTTCTTAAGCTCTGATTTCTTAGCTCCAGCCGACCAGCATCCGTCGTCCCAGTAACGCAAAGGTTTCTCATTAGCAGTTCTGGTACCTTAGTAATCACAGCTGATTCTTCAGCTCCAGCTGACCAAAACCACCGAATCTTAGCTCAAAAGAGCAAACGGCTCCAACAGTCTTTTTAAGTGGCTCTCAAACTTCCCTCTGGACCCTCACAACTTTCATCATCTATATTGGTCTCAACATTCTTATCTTCCAAGCTCCTACAGAACAGCTTACTAAGGTTTGAACACTCAGTGGCTTGTCCAGCCCCACATTCAAAGTCCTTCCACAGTCCTCCTAAAAGCAACATGGTTAGGTTTGTCACAGTGGTACCCTGCAATCCTGGGACAAACTTGTCTTAGTTAGGGTCACTCTTCCTGTGATGAAACACAGTGACCAAAAGCAACTTGGGGAGGGAGGGGTTTATTTCACTCACGGTTCCATTTAACCATTCATCATCAGAAGCAGTGAGGGCAGGAACTCAAGCAGGGGAGGAGCCTGGAGGCAGGAGCTGATGCAGAGGCCATAAAGGGCAGCTGCTTACTGGCTTGCTCAGCCTGCTTTTATTTTTCTTTTTTAATTCTTTCTTTTTTTTTTTTTTTGATTTTTTGAGATAAGGTTTCTTTGCATAGCCTTGGCTGTCCTGCAACTTGCTCTGTAGGCCAGGCTAGCCTTGAACTCAAAGAGTTCCATCTGCCTCTGCCTCCTGAATGCTGGGATTAAAGGTGTGCACCACCACCACCTGGCTTCAGCCTGTTTTCTTATAGAAAACAGGACCACCAACCCAGGGATGGCACCACCCACAATCAGTCATTAATTAATGCTCTTCCAGAGGTCCTGAGACCAATTCCCAGCAACCACATGGTGTCTCACAACCATCTATGATGAGATCTAGTGCACTTTTCTGGCCTGCAGGCATGCATGCAGGCAGATACTGTATACAAAATAAATAAATAAATCTTTTTTTTAAAGATTTATTTATTTATTATGTATTCAGTGTCCTGCCTGCATGCATCCCTGCAGGCCAGAAGAGGGCACCAGACCCCATTACAGATGGTTGTGAGCACATGTGGTTGCTGGGAACTGAACTCAGGACCTTTGGAAGAGCAGGCAAAGCTCTTAACCACTGAGCCATCTCTCCAGCCCAAAATAAATAAATAAATCTTTAAAAAGAAAAAAGAAGCCGGGCAGTGGTGGCGCACACCTTTAACCCCAGCACTCGGGAGGCAGAGGCAGGTGGATCTCTGTGCGTTCGAGACCAGACTGGTCTACAGAGTGAGTTCCAGGACAGGCTCCAAAGCCACAGAGAAACCCTGTCTCAAAAAAACCAAAGAAAGAAAGAAAAAGAAAATGCCCTTCAGCTGGACCTGAATCCCTTGGAGGCATTTTCTCAGTTGAGGATCCCTCCTTTCAGATGACTCTAGTTTGTGTCAAGTGGACATAACACTAGCCAGCACATTCTCAAAAAATAAATTAAAATATTCAAAAAATAAACTACTTAACTGTGGGTTTGGGGGCATGAGTCCATTGTAGTGTTTGCCTGGCATGCACGAAGCCCTTAATTTAATTGCCAGCACTACAGAAACTGGGCATGGTGGCACACTACCAGTAACCCTTGCACTGAAGACTTAGGACGCAGGGGACCATAAATTTAAGGGCAGGTATGGTTGAACAGTGAATTTGAGGGGATCCTGGACTGCATGAGACCCTAACAAACAAAAGCTCCAGCTATTTCACTGTGACTCTAACATAGACCCTGAAAAGCATCAGTCTGGCTCATTGCTGGGGGCGCTGGCGGACTGAACTGGAGCCCTGGTGTTCTTATTCCAGCCACGCATGTCACATGCCAGCTCATCTGGGTTTTACAGTGGGAGCCTGGAGCCATCAAAATGTAACGATGGTGACAGCACCAGTGGTGGCGATGTCGAAACTCACTGAGCGTGTGCCAAATGCCAGGCCTTTTCCCAGTCCTCTAGATAGAGTGGAACTCCCAAAACACAGCTAGCAAGTGTCCAAGTCAATGTCTCTATTAACCCGGACTGAGGATCAAAGAGATGTGTCTCGGACATGGGTGCCCTCCTCCGTAGGCTTGTTCTAACAGAGTGAGACACCTCCCTTTAACCAAGTGGTGCGCTCTTCCCTGGGGAAGACTGTTTCTCCTGGCCATATTATAATCTCAAAAATAAACCAAAAGAAATAATTTAAAACATAAAAATAAAATGAATAAACCCAGTTCTGTATATTCTGGTCTCCATTTAAAGCAGATTGTCATTCTTTCTCTAGAAACTTCTATCTACAATAGACACACAGTGGGCTGGAGAGATGGTTCAGTGGTTTTTTTTGTTTTGTTTTGTTTGGTTTGTTTTTTTTTTTTTGGTTTTTTGAGACAGGGTTTCTCTGTAGCTTTTGGAGCCTTCCTGGAACTAGCTCTTGTAGACCAGGCTGGCCTTGAACTCACAGAGATCCGCCTGCCTCTGCCTCCCGAGTGCTGGGATTAAAGGCGTGCGCCACCACCGCCTGGCTTGGTTCAGTGGTTAAGCTCACTGGCTGCTCTTCCAGAAGTCTGGGGTTGGATTCCCAGCACCCACATGGCAGTTTGCAACTATCTGTACCTCCAGTTCTAGGGGATTGAGATCCCTTCTGGCCACCGTGGGAACTGGGAATACACCTGGTGCACAGACACACATACAGGCAAAAAACACACACACACACACATAAGTAAGTCTAAAATAGACCCACGAGGCTGGGAAGATGGCTCAGAGGGTAAAAGAGCATGCTGGGTAAGCGTGAGGACCCGAGCTCGAGTCTCCAGACCCCACAGGAAAGCTGGCTACAGTAGTGTGTCTGTAATTCCAGTGTTCCTACAAAGAGAAAGGGAGCAGCCTCCCTGGCACACGCAACAGAAGACAAAACATCGCAAAAACGAAACTGTTTCAAGGTAGAAGGTGAAGGTCAAAACCTGAGAGGTCGCCCTCTGATCGACATATATGATGCCATGGCACGTGTGTGCTCATATTCACACACACAATAAAACAAAATACACACACACAAGCAGGTACTTTGATGAGTGAAGGTGAACTTTGGAAGTACCAACATGCACCACCTACTTGGTGCCAGATGGGATGCTAAATGAATCAAGGAAGGAAGTTGGTTCAGAGGCTTTGGACTTACCTCCCCATTGGCACAGAGCTAAGAAGAGGCCTCAAGAGTCACAGGAACTGGACACACACACACACACACACACACACACACACACACACACACACACGCACCATCCACGCAAGATGGGGGAAGCAGGGAGAAGAGCAGTTGGCTTGCGCAGCCAGGCCACTGGGCACTGTGGGGCCAGGTTTACAGCTGGATATGGATTGTTCGCGGCAGGCTTTCCTGGCACCATCTGCCATGGCCTTGTGCCTACCGCTACTTGGAATGAATGCGCTCCATCTGGTCTGTTTTTTGTTTGTGTGTGTGTGTGTGTGTGTGTGTGTGTGTGTGTGTGTGTGTGTGTGTGTGTGTGTGTGCTGCTCATTTGGGAGATTCAGGGAAACTGAGGCTCCAGGGATGTGTTAATGGCCCAAGACCACTGGTAGCCCACCCTGGCTGAGCTAAGCTCTCCTCCCAACTAGCCTTGGCTCCCAAGTCTGTGTCCCTACCACCCACACCTGGCACAGTGCCCTCAGTGCAGATGTGGGTGCTAATCCAGTCCCCAGAGGAGATGCCCCCTCCTCACTCTCACTCGGTGTTGCCCTTTGCTTCCTCCAGGGACAGGCTGACATTCTCCATGGTGAGCTCTCGTCCCTTCTCTGTACAGCCCAGAGCTAATTGTCCTGATTCCCTTCCAAGAGCAGCCTCTCTGAATTGCCTTTGCAGACACAATTAGGCAGGTTCAGCTTGACTTTCACACTCTGGTTCTGAAAAAAAAAGAAAATCAAATCAAGCAGGAAGCGGTGCCTCTCGGAAGTTCTCTGAAAACCCCTTTGTGAGGCAAACAAAGCTCACACATAATTACCAGCTTAGCTGATGAGCTTAGGACTGGGCCTGCTCAAGGGAGAATGGGACCCAGCACCCCACTCCAGCCTGACCCTAGCCCTCCCTTCATTAGCCAAAGCTATTTTTGGAACAGACAGGCAGGCAGAGACCAGCACTGTCTCATGGGACATGTGTGGGGTGGCAACATCCCAGAGTCCCCCTCCACATAGCCCACTGTCTAGAAAACCCAGTCATAAGCTGATGGCGGACAGAAGCCATGAGTCCAGTAGCCCAGAGATTGGGAGGGGGTTGGGGAGTGGGGAGGGATGTCCTGGGTAAAGCCACACAGCAAATTCAAATCTCTCTGAAGGAGCTCCTTGCCCCATTTTCCCAGCCAGGAAAGAAAAAATAGGAACTTCTAGCCAACCTAAGAGGGCAACTTCCCTACTAAACTGCCAGGTACACCCCCATCATCTGCAGACTGCAGACAGTGAAGGCTACAGTTTGGGCAGAGACAGTGACAGAGGAAGAGACATTTGCAAACACAAAGACCAGAGTTTGAACCCCAGAATTCCTAAAAAAAATGCTAGAAAAGGGGCTGGGGAGCTGGCTCAGCAGCTAACTGCTCTTCCATGGGACCTGGGTTCAATTCCCAGCACCCACATGGTGCTCACAACTGTCTGTAACTCCAGTTCCAGGGGATTCAATGACTTCTGCTGGTAATGCATGCATGTGGTGCCTAAACAAAGATACAGGCAAAGCACTCATACATGTAAAATAAAAATAAATAAATCTTCTTCCCTCCCTCCCTCCCTCCCTCCCTTCCTTCCTTCCTTCCTTTCAAGTCAGTAAGTGAGACTGGACATATGACTCGAGAGCTGAAAAGGTTTACTCTATAAGCATGATGACTGAGTTCAGACCACAGCACTCATGTCAAACACGGCGTCACACACCCCATGAGCCCCAGCCTTGCGGAGGGCGGAGAAAAGAGGATCTCTAGAACTTGTTGGTTGACTGCCTAACTCTGGGTTCCTTGAGAGACCCCATCTCAAAGGAAAAAGGCTGGAAGTGATAGAGCAGGACTTGCAATAGACTTTTCTGGCCTCGCTGCATGACTGTAGGCATGCACACACACGCCCCACACACATACATGTACATGCGCATACATACATATATGTACACACGCATGCACACATATGCATGCATAGGCTCATGTGCAAGGGACAGAGCTAATTGATCATTTTTTAAAAAGAAAATGTCTTTACTTGCAAGGCAGAAAGCAGAGAAGGATGGAGGGAGAAGAAAGTGCCCCGGGCTGGGCTGGCAGGCAGTCATAAGCTGCACAGCCACTCCTGAGGCAGAAGCTTGAAGAGCCCTGAACCCACCCAGTGGGTGTAGAAAAGAAGCAGGGGAGGGGGTGGGCATGGGAGATCTTGAATCTATGGAAAGGATGAGAATTTAGTCCGAGTCTAGCAAAAAATCAATGTTGTGCCGCCCCCCCCCCAACTCTCCCCGGTCAACAGGCTCCACACACACCAGATGTCTCTGGCCCATTTGCTTTAAATCCAGAGCCTGTAGGCTGGTTCGGGGAGCACCTGCCCAGTGACTGCCCCAGGTGAGCACCGGAGACTCTGAGTCTGGCTCGACATTGACTTTGCTCCCACCCGCCATCAAGAAGAAAGGTGTGTTAGCCCAGCAAGTGTTTTAGATATTGGACAGAAAGAGTGAGTCTGATGGGGCCAGAGAGGGGGCAAGTTCAGGTCCACTTACCGAGATAATGGGGAGCGAGATGATGGATCCCTGAGTTAGAGCACGGTTGAGAAGACCTCTTGAAAGGAGCAGCTCAGAGGGAACCCAAAGCACACACAGGAGATGGGAGCAGTGAGGAGGGCAGAAATAGGAGCATGCATGTTTAACCCCACCCCTGCGGAGGCTGAGGCAGAAAACCATGAGTTCTAGGCCATCCTGGATTCCATATGGAGACCCTGTCTCAAAAATCCCAAAGCGGGAGTCAGTGGTCCTTGCTGTGAAGTCTGACGATGTCAGGTTCAGTTTGGTCTCTGGGACCCACGCGGTGAAAGGAAAGACTGGACTCCTGTAAGTTGTTCTGTGGCCTCCACCTGCACTTCTGGCCCCAGAGCTGGGGGAGGGGGTATGACAGTTCTAGGTCATTTCTAGCTACACGTTGAGTTTGAAGCCAGCCAGCGCTATAGTGAGACCGCACACGTGTCATAGAAAGCACTAATTCAAGGAAGAGGCTATTGCATGGCAAAGTTCCTGGGCTAGCCTTCTCCACAGCACCCCAGGATACCCACATGCTTGGCTAATTGGATGTGAAGGTGTTGAGCAGGCTTCCCTAGGTTTCAGGTTGGGGGTCAAGGTTAGAGTCAGCATTGGTTTAGTCCCAGCAGGGAACTGACTCATCTCAAGCTTAAAGGGAGACACTGAGCCTGGAGAGCAACCAGGCTTTGCTTAGGGCACAGCTCCGGACCACAGCTCAGGGCCACAGGCCAGGCCTCTTGTTACTTGAATTTAAATTAACATAATGAGTTCAAGAGGCCCGATTATTCCAGACACAGAAAATGAAATTAGAGAGCATGGCCACTACAATTGTACTCCAATCTGTCCCATCCTCCCATGCCATGAGGCAGGTTAGAAGAGGGCTGGCCCAGGGCCAGTTCTCTGTGACCTGTTTAATCAGGGCACAGATGAAAAGGTAAGGGTCCAGGGAAGACAACGAGCTCGGTTCCCCCTCATGTTCCACCCCTGGGAGAGAAGACAGGATGTGGAGGGACACACACGATTGGAAAGATTCACCTGCCATCTGGGCAACCTCTGGAAGGCAGGCAGCAGGAAGCAGTGCATGGGAGACATGCAAGCTCAAATCCCAGCTGGACCACTGATAACCTTCGCAAGCACAAACTTTAGGAAGAGGACAGAAAGCGGTGATGGTGGCGCACGCCTTTAATCTCAGCACTGGGAAGCAGAGACAGACGGATCTCGGAGTTCAAAGTCAACCAGGCCTACAGAGCAAGTTCCAGGACAGTTGGGGCTATACAGAGAAACCCTGTCTTGAAAAAGCCAGAAAGAAAGAAAGAAAGAAAGAAAGAAAGAAAGAAAGAAAGAAAGAAAGAAAGAAAGAAAGAAAGAAAGAAAGAAAGAAAGGAAAGAAAGAAAGAAAGAGAGAAGAAAAGGAAGAAGAGAAAAAGGAGGAGAGAGAAATGAGAAGAAGAGGAGGAGGAGAGGCCCACAGCCTCTGAGCCTGGTGGAGGCTAGCCCTGACCGATAGATCTGAAACTCAGAGATCTGTGCCTACCTCTGCTTCCTGAGTGCTGGGACCAAAGGCAGGTACCACTACTTCCAGCTTTAGATAGGGCTTTTGAGCCCATCTTGATGTGTAGCTGGCCTTGAACTCATGACCCTCCTATTTTCACCTCTGAGTCCTAGGATTGTAGGCATATACCACCTTTCCTAACTCAAGGGTTCTTTTCTTTTCTTTTTTAAAATATTTATTTATTTATTATGTATACAGTATTCTGTCTACTTGTATTCCTGCAGGCCAGAAGAGGGCACCAGACCTCATTACAGATGGTGGTGAGCCACCATGTGGTTGCTGGGAATTGAACTCAGGACCTTTGGAAGAGCAGGCAATGCTTCTTAACCACTGAGCCATCTCTACAGCCCCTTCTTTTCTTTTTTTTTTATTTATTGTATGCGGGAGGGGCACACATGTCAGGAGTCCGTGTGTATGAACATACTTGTGGAAAACAGTTCAACTTGAGTGTCAGCCCTCAGGTTCCATCTACCTGGTTTTTTCAGACCAGATCTTTCAGTAGCCTGGAATTTGCGAAGCAGGCTAGACTGGCTGGCTAGAAAGCCTCAAGAAGCTACCTGGGATTTCCATGTGAAAAAAAGGGAGTTTTTTGTTTGCTTTTGTTTTGTTTACATGGCTTTTGGAGACTCAGACTCAGGTCTTCATGCTTGAGTAGTGTGCACGCCACAGACTGAGCCACCTCTCCAGCCCCTAGGACTTACTGCTGCAATGCTCATGGAAGTGAGCCTGGTAAAGCAGGACCCTCTCCAGCCCTAGGACTTACTGCTGCAATGCTCATGGAAGTGAGCCAGGTAAGACAGGACCCTCTCACAATGCACTGCTCTTTCATTCACTCGCCTACTCAGGCCTTCCTGAGCCTGCTCCCTTGTCCATGAAGATGAGCAGGGCAGCTATGGCGCTGAGACTCCAGCACCAGCACTGAAAGTTTCACTAAAATTATCCACTGGAGGATGGAGGTTAGTGGAGTGCTTGCCCACTGTGGTAGTTTGAATGTAATTGTCCCCATTATCTCATAGGGCATGGCACTATTAGGAGTTGTGGCTTTGCTGAAGTAGGTGTGGCCTTGTTGGAGGAAGTACGTCATTGTGCGGGTGGGCTTTGAGTTCTCCTATGCTCAAGATCTGACTCAGTGTCTCAGACCACTTCCTGTTGCCTGGGGCATCAAGATGTAGCTCATTCTCTGTTCTCAGCTCCTTCCCCAGCACCATGGCTGCCCACATGCCAAGTGTCCCCCCCCATGAGGATAATGGACTAAACCTCTGAAACTGTAAGTGATTAAATGTTTCCCTTTTTAAGAGTTGCCATGGTCATGGTGTCTCCTCACAGCAATATAAACCCTAACTGAGAAAACAGAAATCCACCATGCATAAAACCCCATAAACCAGATGCGGATGTTGTAAGCCTATAATTCCAGAATTTGGGAGTAGAGGCAGGAAGATCAGAAATTCAAGGCCATCCTTAGTTACACAGAAAGTTTGAAATCAGCCTAGGCTAAAGACTAACATCATCATCTTCGGGGTAGATTAGATAGATAGATGGATAGTGTGATAGATAGATAGATAGATAGATAGATAGATAGATAGATAGACAGACAGATAGACAGACAGATTATAGACAGATGGACAGATAGATGGAGATATAGACAGATAATAGATAGATGATATAGGTTGATAGATGTATAGATGATAGATGATAGGTAGATATATACATGATAGGTGGATAGATATATAGATACATACATAGATATATAAATGGACAGATAGTTGAAGATATAGATAAGAGATGATAGGTTGAAAGATATATAGATGATAGATGGTAGGTAGGTATATATATGATGGATGGATAGAAAGTAGGTAGATATATGATAGATAGATAGACAGACAGACAGATAGAAAGATGGATGGATGGATTGATAGATGATAGATGGATAGATAGAAAGAAAGATAGATAGATAGATTGATAGATAGATGATAGATAGATAGATAGATAGATAGATAGATAGATAGATAGGTAGATAGATAGATGATAGGTAGATAGATGATGCAGGCAGTGGTGGCACATGCCTTTAATCCCAGCACTCATAGATAGATGGTGGCTGCAGTGCCTTTGCTCTGTACAAGCTGAGTTACCGCAAGGCAGAGCCAGTCCCAAGAATAAGACTGAGCCATCGGCTCCCTTTAAGAGGATTACTCATGAGTCTAAAAATAAAAATGCCACCCATGTGGAGGGAGAGGAGGCAAAGAAATCATGGCCTACATGTACAATGGAGTATCTCAGGGCCTAAACAAAGACAGTTGCTTCCATAGCACTCAGCTAGACTTTGAGAGTCCCCTCTAGGTGAGGAGTCAAAGAGGCCCAGCAGGAAGTGCTATGATGGCACCGTCTGGTTTGGGGCCAGGTGAGGCTCATCTCTGCAGTAAGCATCAAATCTGTGGCACTGTAGAGGGCAGAGCTACAGGTAGGAAGCTACGGGCACAGTTTGCCCACTCTCGCATTCTGGAACTGGCTTCCCAAGCACACTTACTGTGAGAAAAGAGAGGCTATGCTCTTACAGTGTGTACGTTTGTCAGATTTATAATGCCTGCTTTAAAAAAATACCTTTCAGCCCAGGTATGGTGGTACATACCTGTAATCCCAGTTCCCAGGAGGCTGAGAAGGGAGAATTACAAGTTCAAGACTAATTGAGCTGCAGGAAAAAGTTCAGGGTCAGCCTGGGCAAGTCAATGAGGCCTTGTCTCAAAATAAAACAACTCAGGGGTAAAATGCTTGCCTCGTGTGCAGGGGAGCTGCAGTTCCCAGTGCCACCTAAAATAGCATCAGGAAGAGGAGAGTCAAGGAAGGCTGTGAGTCACCATGTTGATGCTGGAAATCAAACCCTGGTCCTCTGCAAGAGCAACAAGTACCCTTAACTGCTGAGCCATCTCTCTAGTCCCCTTTATAGACCTTAGCTCTTCCTGCTGTCTTGTCAAGGCCCGGAAGGAAGTTCTGAAATGTCTCCAAACTCTTCCAGTAACTCTCCAAGCAGTTACTTTTACATTGCTATGCAAAATTGTTAGGGCAGGGATGGACCTGTTAATTGAGTTAATTAAGCTGTGAATTATGCCTCAGTCACTGAGTCTGTAATTGCTCGAAAAGTTTTTTGTTTTGTTTTGTTTTTTGGGGTTTTTTTTTTGGTTTTTGGTCTTTTTTGTTTTTGTTTTTCTCAAGACAGGGATTCTTTATGTAGCCTTGGCTGTCGTGAAATTAGCTCTGGAGACCAGGCTGGCCTCAAACCCACAGAGTTCCACCTGTCTCTGCCTCTAAGTTCTCTCCCTCATCTCACATTGATGAGAGCCCTGGGGACATGCATGACCTCCCATTACTGTCTCCTCTGCTGTGAGATGACCCCAGCCAGAGCCACGACTACAAAGGCTAACAAAAACCTGGGGGGGAAGCTTGGCCCCTCCCTTTGACATGTCACTGTGCCTTCCAGCATTTGAAGCAGCCTTGTCCACACGGTCCTGGCTCAGCTAGAAACAGGTGAATCAGAAGTGCCTGGTTCTCTTCCCAGGTGTGAGCAGCAGGCCCTGGGTGTCTTCCCCAGCTCTCCAGAACTCTCACAGAGAACCCTGATGCCCAAACTACCTTCTCCCTGGCTCCAAATCAGTACCTGCTAGTTTGCCCAGGCCTAGAAATTGTTCTCTCCTTATGGAAACCATCGGGGGTAGGGGATACGACTCAGCTGGTAGAGGGCTCACTAAGCGTGCCCAAGCCCTTAGACCCAAGCTCGAGCACTTTACATACGGGGTGTGGTGGTGCAGGCCTGGAAGTTCAAGGCGATCCTTGGGGAAGTAGTGAGTTTGAAGCCAGCCTGAGCCGCATACAACTCTATCTCAAAACCAAACGACTTCGGTGACACAAAGTTACAGGTCACAGGTCGGTGAAGCCCCTCACTGACTGGTGCAGTGTCATAAAGTGCACGGTTGCATGACTATTGTCTTAGTTAAAGTCACTATTTCTGTAATGAAACACCATGAGCAAAAGCAAGTCGGGGAGGAGAGGGCTTGTCTGGCTTACACTTCCACATTGTAGTCCATCACTGAAGGAGGTCAGGACAGGAGCTCAGACAGGACAGGAACCTGGAGGCAGGAGCTGACACAGAGGCCCTGGAGAGGAGCTGTTCCATGGCTTGCTCAGCCTGCTCTCTTATAGAACCCAGCACCACCTATCCACCACAATGGGCTGGGCCCTCCCCCCACCAATCAGTAATTAAGAGCTTGCCCTACATGACTGCTCACTGTATCTTATAGAGGCATTTTCTCAGTTGAAGCTCCCTCCTCTCCAGTGACCCTAGCTTGTGTCAATCTAGCCAGCACAACTATGAAAAATCAGCCGTGGAAAAGACGCTGATTGCCAGTTATCTTAAAATGAAAACCACCAGAGAACACGTTAGCCACCCACTAGGATAAATCAAATCTAAGTCTTGCCACGCCATCATTGGCACAGATGTGAAGGCACCAGACACCCTCACACAGTGTCATGTGCCCCTAGGCGTGTAAAAGGGTGCAATTCTACAACTTCTTTCAAAGCTAAACACATGCTGACCACATGAGCTTCTTGTGGCACCCCTACAGACACACCCAGGAAAAAGAAAAGCCTGTGCCGGTGAGATCCGCAGGTGCTCACAGTGTATTAGCAGAACAGTTGTGTGTGGGGGGGGTACAGCTGGCGAGACCCTGGGCAGGCCGTGGTTGATGTCATTCAAGAAACCACAATGGGGTGAGAGGAAGGATCCAGCTGTGGCACACAGCAGTTGGTGGATTTCAGGGCACTTGCAGCCAAGCTGGGGAGGCCTGATAAAAGACATAGCATAAGAATCTATTTCTGGGGCTGGAGAGATGGCTCAGCAGTTAAAAGCACATATTACTCTTGCAGAGGACCCAAGTTTATTCCCAGCACCCACATCATAAGGGGCAGGTCACAAACTGTCTATATAACTCCAGCTCTGGCGGTGGGGGAGGGGGTCTAACACCTTCTTCTGGCCTCCATGGGCACCTGTACTCCTAGGCACCTGCACTCATGGGCACATACCCACGCACATAAACACAATTTAAAAATAGTGGAGCATTGGCGGTGCACACCTGTGATGCCAGCACTCAGAAGACAGAGGCAAGCAGATCTCTGAGTTCAAGGCCAGCCTGATTTACAGAATGAGTTCCAGGACAGCCAGGGCTTCACAGAGAAACCCTGCCTCAAAACAAACAAACAAACAAACAACTATCCTTAGGATATCCGTAGGAGACTGAGGATCTAGCTCAGTGGTATAGAGCTTGCCTAGCAAGTAGAAGGCCCTGGTTTCAATCCCCACTACTGCAAAATAAAGTAACTTATTAAATACATATTTGCCATGGCTGGGCTGCGGCTCACCCCCTAAGGTTTGTGTGATGGAAGCTGGGTCCTCACAAGGTTGCTGTCAGGGAGGGATGTGTGTGGGAGGAGAGGTTAGATCAGCTGAGAGAAATGCTGGGCGGTGGTGGCGCAGGCCTTTAACCCCAGCACTCAGGAGGCAGAGGCAGGCAGATCTCGGTGAGTTCAAGGCCAGCCTGGTCTACATGAGCTAGTTCCAGGACAGGCTCCAAAGCCAGAGAAACCCTGTCTTGAAAAAGCAAAGAGAGAGAGAAAGAGAGAAATGTGGGGACCCCAGCTTCTCATCCTTCCTGTTCAATGCCATCCTTTATTCCTGTTGGCTCCCCGTATTGAAATCTGGGCCATGCTGAACACCAAGCTAAGTAAACTTTCCTTTGTAAAGTTGGCCTGCCTCTGGTGTTGCACTGTCGTAATGAAATGATGCAATATTAAACTGATACAGCAGTAAACAGGCAACCGTGTGTTGTGTGTCAATTATATCTCGATAAGCCAGGGAGAGAAGAAAGAAAACCATCCCAAAGAAAGAGGGAGAAAGCCAAACAGAATATAAACTGTCTCTGATACAAATTCCTCCAAGGAACACAAAAGAAAGGTGGACACTCCAAGAGTAAGACCCAAGACTGCTGCCATGCTAGAAAATGGGGAGCAGAGCTGTGCGGATGCGGCCACCGCAGAGCCCAGCGCTCACCAGCATCCCTGCAGCATCAGGGGCGGTGCACATGAGCTTGGACCAGCAACACTGGAAGCCCGAATAAAGCGGGAAAGCCAAGAGAGTGGAGAATCCCAGGTAAACCATATCTGCCCCAAGCAAAGATCACGGGGCGGGGAGGGGGGCAGGAGGAGGAGGGAGCAGCAGGAGAAGGAGATGGGGAGCAGGAGGAGGGGGAGGAGGAGGGGGAGCAGGAGGAGGAAGACGAGGAGGAGCCCTGACACAATGAGCACCCTAGGCCTTGGTGGGTCCTAGCCCCTCCTCATTCACCATCCTCAGACGAAAGATGGCAGGAGAGAGGAAAGGCAAGCAGTAGGAACCCACACAGAGCTGCCAATGGAGTATTAGACTAGAAAGGAGAAAAGGACAGGAAAGACATGTGGCAGGTGTGACAACTTACTAGTAAGATTGTCACCAGAATTGATGGGAAGCACCACTGAGCCCTTCACTGTCAATTAAACAAACAAAACAAATAAAGCAGTCATTCAGAAAGCCGGAGAATTAAGGGGAGACCTTGGAGCTGGGGGACAGGTGGGCGGACAAGAAAACCCAAGCTGATGCAACTGAGGCCTGAAAGGGGAAACCAATCAAATGATGACAGACTAGGGGCAGCTCTGGGGAGGAGCAACCGAGGAGCCCTGGGGGCCAGTGAGGTGGCTCAGCAGATAAAGCGCTTGCCATCCAGCACCAGGACCTGAGTTCAGATCCCCAGAACCCATGGAAACATCGGGTGGGCACAGTGGGCCACATAATTCCAGCATGCAAGTGGTAGAGACAGGATCCCCAGAGTAAGTTGCCCAGGCAGACTAGCCCAGACTGTGAGCTCCAGGCTCGGTGATAGACCCTGCCTCAATATGTAAGGTGGAAAGAAATCAATGAGCACAACCAGTGTCAACTTTAGGCTTCTAGCCTATGCACACACATGTGCACCACACATATTACAAACACATAGACATAGGCACATGTACACGTGCACACATGCACGTGTATGCACGCGCAATAGCAACACTGGAACCCTAGGCCTGTTAGCACACACCGTTAATCCCAGCACTTTAAATTAATCAGGAGGCAAAGCCAGGTGGATCTCTATGAGTTCTAGACCAGCCTGATCTACATAGTGAGTTTCTGGCTATTCAGGGCTAGAGAAATCTTGTCTCAAAAAAGAAGAAAAAGATCAAAAAGAAAAAAAAAGCATTCAGGGACAGAGGGATGGGAAGAGCCTCAACTGGGACAGTAGAGAAGGGAGGAGCACTCAGCTGGGATAGAAGGGAGAGAGGAGCACTCAGCTGGGACAGAGGGGATGGAGGATCACTCAACTAGGGCAGAGGGGCAGGAAGAGCACTCATCTGAGGCATAGAGAGGAGCACTGGGCAGTAAGGAAGGGAGGAAGACTCAGCTGAGACAGATGGGGAGCACTCAGTTGTGGTGGAAAAGTACTCTAGGCTGCAGAGTCGGGCTAACAAGCTCCCCCTCCCACAGTGGTTCACTGACTAGACAGCAGGTTGGGAAGAGAAGGCAGACACAAGACCGTTCTTTCCATCCACACCTCATGCCACATATTAAGATTATAAAGAAGCCTTTGACATGGCAGGCCAAAGCCCCTCCCCCAAGCACTCTAACCAAATCCACGCATGCCCTTCCAGTTTGATCCTCTAGTGCTGACAGCAAGGTGCTCAGGGTTGGGGCAGCTCGGGCTAGGGAAAGAGCTGGGCTCGGAGCCTTGAACTTAGGAGCAAATCATCTCTGGCTCTCGTCAGCTGTGTGGCCTCCGGTCCGTGGCCCAGGCCTGGAGTGTGTCTCCCCTAGAGGCAGCCGAGGATACAGCTGGTGCAGGAGGGGAGGGAGGCTAACTCGGCTGGAACAGACAGGGGAGCACTCGGCTGTAGTGGGGGAGCACTCGGCTGTAGTGGGGGAGCACTCGGCTGTAGTGGGGGAGCACTCGGCTGTAGTGGGGGAGCACTCGGCTGT
>PVIU01028590.1:0-18729 GCA_004026605.1 Ondatra zibethicus | reverse complement strand
GGACATCTCTGTATGGGTATCTCAGGGGCTTTCAGTCTTCCCTGTTACTAAAGTTACTGGCCCAGTACATTTCAGAAGCCTGCCTGTGCTAGTTAACTGAGACCCTGAAGTACACTGTGACTTTGCCCTCCTCTCTCCCTCAGTCTTTTAAGCTTCACTTGAGTCTTACAAATTGGATTACTTTTGATTTGTCTTTATTGTCTTTGTACCCAGTTGATTGTTCTGGGTTTCAAGGCGAGCCTTTTTAGTTCAATTATATTTTGTTTGCAAAATCCACACTCAGTATTGGGATGGCTCTGAGACATACCAGGACATCCATCCTCAATACTGGAATGTTGCTGAGACATATGTGACAATCCACTCTCAATATTGGGATGGCTCTGAGACATACCATGACATCCTCTCCCAGTACTGGATGATTCTGAGACATACCGTGATATCCACTCGCAGTATAGCTTCTCTAAACCTCAAATCAGACTATACTGCCTGCTGTTTATTGCTTAGATAAGAAATATGGGTTAATTTAAGTTGTAAGAGCTAATTAGTAACAAACTTAAGCCATTGGTCCAGGATTTATAATTAATAATAAGTCTCTGTATGGTTATTTGGGAGCTGGTTTATAGGACAGGAAAACTTTACCTACAGATTTTCAATAAAGTAAGAACAATATAAAACAACTTTAATATTATTCATATCCAAAAGCCATTTGAACCTCCACTGAACTAAATCCAGTGACCAGAAAGCTCAGAGATAAATTCTGAGCCCCAGTCATCAAAGAAGCCATGGGATTGGTGGAAGCTCATATGTAAAGTCAGAAACAAAAGACACAAATAATTCATACATTCAACCAAGCATAACCCATTTCTTCCTCAGCTCCGTGATTGCAACACAAAACTTATAGACATATCAGAAAGCAAACACACACACACACACACACACACACACACACACACACCTTATAGACAAAACTTTCCCTCTTTGGGAGCACATGAAGACAGGTAAAACACAAGACAAGGCTCAGAGCAAAAATGACAGCAGAAAACACAAGACAATGACATCAACAATTGTAATCATTCAGAGATTCACCAATTTGACCAAAGCAATTTTCTTTTCTTTTCTCTTCTTTTCTCTTCTTTTCTTTCTTTCTTTCTTTCTTTCTTTCATTCTTTCTTTCTTTTTTTGTTTTTTGTTTTTTGAGACAGGGTTTTTCTTAACAAATAGGAAACCCCGTTTTTCTTCAATAGCATTCCCATGCAATCCAGACACTGATATTTCTGAGATCTCCTCGTCTCCTGGAAGACCTGACATCTACGCTGGGTCTCTCCAAAACCTTCGCTTGGACCCCAGTGTTGTGAAATGTCCTTATGGCTCCTCAACTCTGTTGTACAGAATAGGTATTGAAACCCAGCCGGTGGATGCTCTCCAAATTTATTCCCAGTCCCCAGTCTTCACCAAGGCATTGCTAGGATCTCAAGGAAGGTCAGGAAAGGAACTGGTGACTCTAGCTGGACTCCCAGTTAACCAGAAATAACCAAAGGGCCATGTGATGTCTCACTTTTCTCTGGACAGAGAAATATTTGGCTCTCATCACCCCCATGTCCCCGGATTGGGTGCCCACAGAACCAGAAACCAGATGGGTCAGAAAAATCTAGACAATTTCTATGATTTACCAGAAGGGGGCAGCCGTGAATAAGAAAAACATGCTTGCTAGCTTGTTTTTGAAAGGCACGTCCTGGATCCTTGAATTCCAAGGGGACTGTCTCCTGGATAGCTTGTCTGGGAGCCCAGGCCAGCTTCAGAATGGTACGATTTCACTAGGGAATTACAAATGTTAAACCTGAGAATTGCAAGGAGAAAAACCAGTTCCACAATTATTCAATTAAAGCGAGCTCTAGTACTTGCCAGGAAAATGGGCTCTGGTCATGTACATACCGGGGATTCTCAGAGACATATATCCTGATAAACTTAGTGCTTATGTATCTCCAATCTAGATGTGATCTCAACATCCGGTGCAGTTGTGACAATCAACCTTGTTTATTGAGGTGAAAACACATGACTCATATGAACCACACCCCAAGCATTCGTGGGGCTTAGGGGTGAACTTTTGCACTTCCACTCTGTGTGCTCCTGCACACATATGGTAGAAATTCTCTCTCTCTCTCTCTCTCTCTCTCTCTCTCTCACACACACACACACACACACACAAACACACACACACAATTAAATGCAAAACAATCCGTAAAGCCACACGAATGTGAAAAACTATGCACCATTTATTAAGGTGGATATTTGAGAAATGAGGGAAAAGATGATAGAAAAAAGTTGTAAGAAGAGAATAACAGAAGGTTAATATTTAAGCCACAAACACTGATTTTGACGTAAACATTTAAGCACTGAAGTTAAAAGCACTGAAGTAACTAAATGTTAAAATAAATAAATACATAAAACAGTTTGACTGCATTTCTTTAAATGTCTTTTAAGGGTTATTCTTAAACTACATTCTGTATTAAATTCAAATTGTTGTGTTGTGCGTGAAATATTAATAAACTTCTGATGAGGAGGTTCTGAGAAACTGAATTTTTTTTTAAAAAAATCTGAATTTATGTGTATGCATGTGTGTGTGTGTGTGTGTGTAAACGTACATATGAGGAGTGCAAGAGAAAATGTTGAAGTCACTGGAGCTGAAGAAACAGGTGATTGTGGGCTATCTGGTGCAAGAGCAACAAATATACTTCAACCCTATGGACAATGAATTTAATTAATCTAAAATCCTAATAAAAACCCAAGTGCTTGATTTTTTATTCTATTCTATTCATGTATGTATTTTGAAGGGCTACGTTACATAAATCATACACAGAAACACGTTTTCATGTCACCCAGTTTTCCAAATTAATATTCTTAAGTATGTAGTGATCCTGGTTGTTGGCATAGGAATCTACTAAGACCTGTGGATCTAGAAGACTCAGAGTGGGGAAACCTTCAAGAGTAAATGAGACAATTGAAGTTTAAGGCGTTCAAAAGTCCTTCTTCCAGACTTTTGGAATGTGTGTTTGGTTCATAGCTGCAATCATCAAAAATGACTCCTTCTCTAGCTAAGGGCTTGGGTGGACAGCGTCGAAGATGACTTTCTGTTCTCGGTCTCCTTATAGCTGCAGTTGAATCCGTATCACCTCACAAAAACGAAGTGGCCTAGATCCCTTACCCCTGAAACCATGATCATGCTATTTTCTGTTTCTGTTGTTTGTAGCCCTTTCCTCCCTTCTTGTAAAATTGTTTTAACTGCATTGTATTTTACTTACTTCAGGGAGTTCTCTCTGACACCATGCTAACACCTGATTGAATACTGTAACATGAGGGCTTTGCTTATTGGGGTTTCTGTCCTGCCCAGTTCCTACAGCCTGCAAGTCCCAAAGAAAATCACACAGAGCTCTCCATAAGCTTATAAACTGATTGGCCCATTAGCTCAGGCTTTGTATTAGCTCTTATAACATATATTAACCCATTATTCTTATCTATGTTAGCCACATGGCTCAGTACCTTTTTCAGCGGGGCAGGTCACATCTTGTTTCTTAGGTGATTGAGACAGGACTGGGAGGAATGGGCTTCCTTCTTCCCAGAATTCTGTTCTCATTTCCCCACCTCTACTTCCTGTCTGGTTTCCCCGCCTATACTTCCTGCCTGGCTATCAGCCAATCAGCGTTTATTTAAAACATGATTGACAGAACACAGACAATTCTCCTGCACCAGAATACTAGATCAGAACTAATTTGTGGACAGGCCAATCAGCAAGTTCAGTAAGATGAACGTGTGTGTGAACACTCCTGCTGAGGGGCATTAAATTTCCATACTTAGCATTCTGTGAGCTCTTTTCTGAAGTGGTCTTACTTTTTCCTCTATTTGGTTGTTTAGTATTTTTGAGACAAGATCTAGCTATGTAGTTCAGGCTAACTTCAAAGTCACAATTTTCTTGCCTTAGTCTCCCTTGTGCTGGATTACAGGCTTGCACTTCATGGCTGGCTTTTTAAATTTAAATTTAGTAAACAAATAAAACTTGCATATAATTGATATCATGATGCATTGGAATATATACATGTATATATGTTGTGGAATGACTAAACAGAGCTATGTAACATATACTATTTTTGTGGTAAGGACACAGTCCTACTTTCTTAGTGAGATTCAAAGATGCAATACATGGTTATTAACTATAGTCAGCATGTTAAACACTAGTTATCTCAAAGATATTCCTCTTATCTGAAAGAAATTCTTCATCATCTGATATTTCCAAATGTATCCTTTCAGACCTTGAGACCCACCATTCTTCTTCCTGTTTTGTGAAATTGGTATTTTATTCATCACTTATAATAATGGCTATGTATTTTCTCCAGTGCCTGTCTTATTTCACTTAATGTGGTGAGCTCCAGATTTGTCCACATTATTGTAAATTCAAGTTTTCCTCCTCCTTCTTTTCCTCACCCTCCTTCCTTTCATCCTCCTCCTCATCCTAGTCAATGAATGATATTCATATTGTATACTGTACTATTTTTCTTTATCCACTTGTATTATTCAAGGCTGTTATGAGAAAAAGAAAGAAGAAAACATATCATTCTAAGTGAGAATTTATGAGATTGGCTCACATGATTAGGGGTTAGATTTTCCAACATGAACCACCTACAGGAAAGAGAGATGGGACAGCCAGTTCAAAATCTAGATGCTCCTGAGCAAGAGGGACCAATAATGGAGACCTATTCTGAGATGGAAACTCTGCAAGTTCTTTGGAGTGTGATTGTTGCAGTTCCACACTCAAAGGCTGAAGAAACTGGAGTGTGATGTTCAAGGTGATGACAATGAACTAACAAGAAAAAAAAATAAAAAGTAAATCAACACCAAAACAACAGCAAACGCTAAAATAGTAGCTGCACTTTGTAAGCAAAAGTAATAGAGGCTTTCTGTTTTCTTCCCTGGTTTCACAGTTCCACTTTTAATCCACTAGGTTTTTTTTTTTAATTTGGCATGTGATAAAGGTCTAATTTCATTTTTTTCTGAATATTTAATTCATTTTTTCCCAAGAGCATTAAAGACGGTGTTTTTTCTACAGAGTACATCTGTGGTATATTACCTCAAATTCAATTATCTGATATGTACAGATTTTTGAACTTTCTATTTTTCCCATTTGTGTTCACATGCATGGCACATGTATGTTTGCAAGTGTGCATTTTCTGGGTGTGCCTGTGTGTATATGTACATGTACATATACATCATGCACTTCTCATTTGAATAAAACTTGGCTGGCTTTTGAGACCTTGCTTTTCCTGTCTTTTAATTCTTTAAATCAGGAAAAGAAAAGAATCCATTTCTGCAACCCTGACTTCATCCTGATAGCATCAAAAGCTATGACCCTTAGATGCACCTTTCCAGATTCTTAGTGATAAATATTTACAGGTAAAATTTTCCACAATTTTCTTCAATGGCTATGTGGGAATATTTGTGATTTTATTTTAAAAATAAGCAAAAGTTTCAGTTTGTTCCTTAAGTTTTTATTTGAGTATTAGTTAACAAGCAGGTATCAACATTTTAAAGTCTATGTCAACAAGCGTAAACCAGCACAAGGTGCTTTTAAAATCATGAGTTTTACAGAGGGATTTGTGACATGATCACCCCATCTTCAAAACCAATAACAAATTGCTCTTATGAATTACAAGCTATAACCCAAAGGAGGTAAAGAGCTATTCACATATTTTCTTACTGTGCTTAGACATTACTCAACATTAGGGTTATCAAAGATGCAAACGTGCGTTAGAGCAATCTCCTAAACTGCACAGCGCTGTTAATTACCACTTCCACAGATGTGTGGGGATGCATTCTTCCATCTGAAGTCATAGTATTGTTTGCTCATGCAAGTCTATGCACAAATTTAGTTTAGAAAAGACAAGACCCAAAGAGCACTCCTACCCCACCCAACCCACCCCATCCCAGGTAAAAGCTAGATACAGGAACAAAGAATAAAAGAAAACAAGGGAGTAAGTTCATATGTCAGAAGAAAGGTTTTCTTTCTTTGTTTTCTTTTTCTTTTGTTTTCTCTCTCTCTCTCTCTCTCTCTCTCTCTCTCTCTCTCTCTCTTTCTGTTCTTTCTTTTTTCCAGTGTGGAAATGATTGTGATGACTGCTTGCTCATTGTCCCTGCCCCACCTCTCTCCTCTCATCCCAGAGGTTTGCTCTTTCACAATCCTGAAACTCTCGTGATGTCTGTCTCATGTGTCCATTCTGAACTGCTATCTTATTTCCATGGCTGCACCTTTTGCTTTTGGTTGAATTTCTACCAGGTATATCCACAACTCTCTGAAGCTCAGCTTGTCTCAGTATCCCTCCTTTCTGTGTCACCTAACAATGCTTGTTGGTTTTCATTTGGTAAACTGAGACACAAACTTGGGATATAATTTTTTCCTTGTCTCTCTCATCCTCTTTGATTGCATTCATATCTAAGATCTGTTCCCATCCTGCTTACTTTTCTCCATCATCCCAAGGTTTCGAGACTAGCATAACTTTTAATTGTGCAAAACCTCACATGCTTCTTTCATTCTGCTGTCACACTTCTGGTGAGAATTTTTGGTGGAGAAATGTATTTGTCCTATTTTTCTTGTTTTGCCTCTCTGCCTAGGTTATTTTTATATAGCAACAGCTGACTGCGAACCTGAGATCCTCCTGCCTTCACCGCTCTAGTGTTGAACTATAGACCTGAGCTACCATGTCTGCCTAAAAATTCCTTTTTTTCTTTACTTATCCATCTGAAAATATTTCTCCAGTGATAATTTCATTGGCTCTTTCATTCTGTTCTGCCACTAACCTCTTCTTATGCCTGACACATTTGTTTTTGTGTATCTTGTAGTATTTGGTATCAAATACCAAAGTTGCACACTTATTTAGTCTCTACTTTTCTGAAGTAATTACAAGTTTGGTTCTAAGATTCCATCACAACCATTTATAGCTATTAGTTTATTCTTGACACAGGAGAATGGTGGAGTAGTAATGCAATATAATTGGATTGCATAAAGATCCAAGGCACAAAATCCTGAGTTTTATTGCATGTACTATGGCGGGTTATGGCTAGAAAAGACACTATAATTTTTAGTCTCTTATTTACTTGAAACCTACTTAACTGTGAACAGAAGTTTTCTCTATTCATTTTGAGACGGAAATAATCAAAAGAACATTTGTAGCAGCAGGGATGTTGGAAGCACAGAGAGAAACAGAAAGTAAGAATGAGGGTGAAGAGAGTAGAGGGACAGGCTGAGATGAGGTCTGCAATAGAAGGCGAAGGTAGCTCTTGCCTCATTCTGCATTGCATCCCACACAATTTAAATTCCAGCCAAAGAGCACACACTTAGCACCCAGAGGATGTGCACCACCAGCTTCACAATAACATTAAGAAAGGCTTGTGCGTTGCAGAGTGACAGCGTTAACCTCAGTGAACATGAAACCGCTATCCTCTGAAGAGGCTGACATTTGACACCGACCCTCAAACACTGGAGAAGTTTGAATAGCCAAGTTCCAAGGATGCCCTTAAAGGTCTTCACCAGAGCTTTACCACTCACAGGGCCCATGGGCTACAGACGCTGGGCAGTCACAGGTAGAGAGAGAGGTGCTAGTTCAAACTGTTTACTCACAGGCTGGCAGGCCTCTCACAGGCAACTTCAGTGCAAAATTTTGTTTTCTATAAAGTTTCTGTGTATCAATTACACTACATACTTGGGTTGCATTAATAAAATAATGCAAATATAAAAATAAAAGATAGCTAACTGCTGGTATTACTCATAAAAGGAAGGAGAAAACCCGCAAATCTAGGAGAGTTAGAGCTCCTGAGAAGTAATTATATGTGAGATTAGTTTCAATTCAATTTAAATTCAAATCAATTCAAAGAATTAATATATACATTGAATATATTAAAATATGAAAATTCCATTCATATTTAATATATTAAATAAGAAAATTCATTCGCCAATGAGATTTAGAATGTGTATATGTCTAATTCTGGAGTAGGATTCAGGGCCTTACACATACTAAGCAAGTATATGCTCTACCATGAGCTATCCCCAAGCCAAGATGCTTTTAAATAGGGTATGACAGAGTCATCTCACATGTCAAGAATTGGACAGATTTATCAAAACCAGATTTGGAAATCAAATCTGAAATGGGACAAGAATGAAAAAGTCTAAGCATGAATTTCATGCATGCTCATAATAATACAATCTTTTTCAGAGAGAATTAAAGCTACATTTGATATAGAATGTTTTAGATCTACAAGATTTTAATTTCTTTGGAAATTGGCATTTCGTTTGCTACAAATCCACTTTTTAAAGAGATGACTGCTGGAGCTGCTGATGCCGTTTCTGTGTAGATAGGCAAATTGACCATTCCCAGCGATCTGAAGCCTGAAACAAAATACAGAGAGAACAGGCCACAGAATTAAGAAATGCTGATTGCAAGTGTCAGAGAAAAATATTCATTACCCTTTAACACAATAATTATTAGCTACCTATCAAGATGAATTCATCCTTTTTCTGACTTAAAACGTCACTTTTTGTACATGGAAACATCACCATTTTCAGGTCTCAAAGAAACCCGGGACAGTACTCATGGCTTCTCCCAGCATTTCTCACCCTGCCTCCTAAGCTAAACCTCTCCAAGCCAGGGGCTCGGCTTCCCTTACCGTCTCCCAGCTTCTGATTCTTATATGATTGAGCCATTTTGACTATGTGTCCTCTTGGCTTCTGGCAGGCTTACTCTTGGCCTTCTTGCCCTTTTTCTCCTCTCTCTCTCTCTCCCTCTCTCTCTTTTCTTCCTCTCTTGCTCTCTACCATCCTTCCTTTTCTCATGGTCCAACATATTCTGTTGGCCGTGTTTGATCTGGACCTTTCCAGATACCTCATATCTACAATAAAATTCTTCTCCTCAATCATACCTTGAGTGATCCTGTTCTGATTTTTATTCAACCATAACACAATCCATATAGCCTATATATTGTGGAAAGGGTAGGACTTGTCAAATATTTTGTGTTACAGAATATTCTGTATTCAATATCTACAGGGTCATGGGTTTCCCTTACAGAATGGACTCAAACATATTCATTCTTGGTATGTCTGTTCAAGTCAAAATATATGCTGATTAGGAACCAATGTGTGTTGTATACTGAAAGAATTAAATTACCATATTAATGATGTCTACTTTCCCCCTTGTTGTCTACTTAGACTTCCCCACAAAGAGAATGGCATTCCCTGTAATAGGGACGGGCTTATGTCAAGGCTTTAGCATGTGAACTAGAACTTACCTACTATTGTATATGGTTCCATCTGCCCACTGCCACTCTGCCCCTTGTTCTCGACTCAGTCCAATCCAATAATGAGAATGGTCTGCATATTGCTTCAGGAAGTCCTTCAGTCAGGAGTATTTACAGGATACACATCATTAAATGGCTTATTATCTCAAATTGTCACTTAATTCATTCACTGCAGTTGTTATAGAATTACGGGCAGATTTGTTTGGGAAAGACCTTAGGGATCACATTGCTTTCACCTGGCTCATATGTCTATTATACAACAATATTTCCAGCTAGAAGAGTTTTTATAAGGCAGAGATCTGTTCTGTGTGGGATTGGTGTGTTTGGTAGCTTTGGATCCTTTGACTACAAGAGAATTTTGGTTAGTGGTGAAAGGCTTGAATGGTTACTATTTCATTTAAATTCCATATTTAAGGTAGCCTTTATAGTTTATTCAGCTGTATTTTGTTTTCTAATGTGGTTGCTGTAGTATGGCTTGCTAATTGCTGATAATTGCCCTATCTTTCACCATCACCCAATTTAACTTTCCAATGAGTGTCTGTGCATGTTCAGATGCCTCTGTAAGCAGCCACTATACTTTGTTGCTTTTTAAAACAGGATTATCTATTTACTTCTATTATGTATTTATGTGTGCCTGCATCAATATTTGTGCATCATATGCGAAGGCCAGAGGGCATCAGTTCCCCTGGGAATGGAGTTACAGGTACTTGTGAGCCACCTGAGGCAGGTGCTGGAAACTGTACCTCAGTCATTTGTAAGAAAAACACATGCTCTAAACCACTGCGTTGTCTCTCTAGCCCCCACTTTGTTGTTTTTAAAGAATCATCTTAACGATTTTCTCTTTGAAGTAAAATCAAAAGTTTAGATCAAAATTTAAATGAGTGAAATAGACTCAGTTTATCACAATTGTAGCTAGGTTTAGGTTTACATTTATTAATGGTGCAGTTTTTGACTATCCTTTTTTGTCATCGTTTCTTTTACTTTATTTTAGTTGTTGAGCTGACTTTTTTTTGTCTTTAGTTTGTCTGGACAGGATAATCTGCATATTCTACTCTTTATGGAATTAGTTTGTCCATACTTGTTCTAAAGGTTGTCGGAAACTATTACTTAAGAAATTCTCATGCAGTTATTAATATTGAAAAATTTAAAATATTTTGTGGTGAAGTTATCTATAATATTTTATGATTTTAAATCTTCATGGCTCATAGTTTTTTATTAAGGATGTATACCTTTTCTCCCTTTCTGCTATCAATTTTGTTTGTGCATATGACATGCGTGTATGTGTGTCTCTGTGTGTTTGTGTGTCTCTGTGTATGTGTCTGTGTATGTTTGTGCGTGTGTGTGTGTGTGTGTGTGTGTGTGTGTGTGGTGCGTGTAGGAGCAGTTGCATGCATGCCATGACTCGCGTGTGGAAGTCAGTTGACAACATTAGGTACCAGTCCCTCTTGTAGGAGAAAGGGCTTCTTGTTTGCTGTTGCATATGCCAGGCTAACTGGCCTAAAGATCACTGAGAACTCTCCTGTCTCTGCATCCCCTCTTGCCATAGAAGAGCTGGGATTACACATGGGTACTGTCATGCATGGCTTTACATGGTGTTTTAAATGAGATGTCCCCACAGGAGCCAGAATTTGAATACTTGGTCACCAGTTGATAACACTATCTGAGATGCTCCCCACAGTCTCCAACACTTGAATATTTGCTCCTCAGTTGATGGCATTATCTAGGAAGCTTAGGAGGTGTGGGCCCATGGAGGCAGCCTTTGGGACTTGCAGACTCAAGCCATTTCAAGTTTGCTTTCCCTGGTGCCTACTTGTGGTTCAAGATGTAAGCAGATGCCATGATTTCCTGTCATGACACAGCCTTATCCTTCTGGAACCAAACACCTAAAAATATTCTCTTCTAAAGGTTTCTTTAGTCATAGTTGTTTTATTACAATACTAGAAAAATAGCTAATACATGTGGGTTCTGGGGCCTGAACTCAGGTCCTCATGTGTTTATGGCAAGCTCTTGTACACACTGAGTCCTTTCCCTAGGTCACAGTTTTGCTGTTATCATTCCTTCTGTAGTCTATTTAGCTCGTATAAATAGTGGTCTCAGGAGAGATGGCTTTGTGGTTAAGAGACCTCTCTTTCAGAGGATCAGAGTGCAATTTCCAGCACCCACATGGCAGTTCAAAACTGTCTGTAACTCCAAATCCAAGGGATCTGACATTCACACACAGACGTATATGCAAGCAAAACACCAATGCAAATAACATTAAAATAAGTAAGTTATTTAAAAAAATATTTTCTAAAAAGTAGTCTCCCTTGTGCTGTGTAATGGGTCATCATTTTTTTAGTTTCTACTGTAATGGTGTCTTCTATAGATCAGCTGCAACTCTAAAAATGACTGCTATTGTCTTACCATTTCTTTTGTGATGTTGAATACAGCGAGAGTTGCTTTGTGAGAGGCACAGAAGCTCTGGCTCTTTCCCCATGTCGTCGTATTTTCAGAAAAATGGAAGCAGTTTTGTTGGTAACCAATCCAGCCATCCAGGCATGGTGTGGGATCAGTTCGAGATTTCTGTTTTTCGACTTAAAATGATTTAAAAGAACGTTAAGTATGGAAGGATTTGAAGGTTGAGTTCCTTTCCCAAGTCATAGTAAAATACAATTTCAAACATTTTTTTTCCTTTCCAAATGAACGCAATTTTGGAGAATAGTTTTGGTTCCTTAATCTGGAAGGTTTGGGGATGGCATTATTACTGTTATTTTTTCATCAAATTGTTTTACTTTCTTATTAGGTTGAAAGGCCCTTTCTAGATGGCTGAGCTTGTGTGTATGACATTAACTTTCACTGCTTCATTGTTAACTATTGAATTGCTATCTCCAACCCTGGCATCTTATGAGAGATCTGTTACCTAAAGTCAGCCAATGGAAACTCATTCATTCAATAACACTGGAGCTGTGTGTGTGCACATTGTGTTAAGCACTATTGTGTTTGCCTCTTGTAGACATGGTTTCCTCCATTGTTGTGCTAAACCAGGGAACAAGTCACTACAAATTCAAGAAAGGATCCAGAATGAATCTTTCTAAGAGAAATATTACTAAGAGAGCTTCTGTTCATTGAGGGGAGTTCTATTTCATAGGTGTGGATTGTAGTATACATTTTCTCCTTTCTTCTCAGTTATTTCTTTATGTACTAAACACATAATGGCCCTGCTTGAGTTGCTGAGAGATGAGCAGGTGATGCGGAGATTACTGTAGGCATTTAAGGCAGGTGAGCTAGTTAGTATATCACCCAGGATACTCCGAAGGACATAGGATAGTCAGGCTCAAAGACAGGCCATCTGGGGTCTCCATTCTAGAATGTACTTTTAAATCTGCACTGAAGGTGCTAGATGAAGAAAGGAAAATGAGTTATTAACAGAGACCATGATTAAACAAAGGGCCCCTTTTTCTAGAGAAGGAAGAAGACCATTAGCACTGACAAGTAGAGAATGAGAGAGAGAGAGAACTGAGGCCAGAAGATGGTTTAAAGCTAAGTGTTATTTCTATCTATGCTGTTTCTAACCTTCAGCTGAAGAACTGTCTCAAAATTATAGGTAGACAATGACATATTTATTAGGTTGAATGCCTCTTAAAAATAGTTAAAAGAAAATACATTTAGGGAAAATGTGTTAAATTTAAAGGTCTCAAGACAGCCAAGTGAAATATACTTGAACCAGAAGTATATTTTTTGCAAGGTTTACAATACTTTTTCTTTAAATTTAAAAGAAATAAAAATAACAATATATCAGGATTTGATCTGTGATCATGTTGGATGCTTTATTCTCTCTGGAGATGCTTCATTTCTGTCATATAATTTCCTTTATACCAAAGTGCATGTAATTCATGCACATGCCATAAGATAATATAACATATAATGTCTGGGCCTTTGTTTGTGATGATAAATGGTCCACAATGTAAGGTCCTCACCATGAACAAATCTAAAACTCCATCTCCATAGAGCTGCAGAATATGTCCTGCAATGATCTAGTTTGTTAAAACATGACCTTACCTGGAAACTTACTTTCTCCAAACCCAGTAGAACTGACCAATAATCCTCCCTATTGTATTTACTTTTAGTAAAGCATTGTTTAATGTATTATAGTTGTAATGATACTTTTTGCCTCCTTATTTTCTGCCTTAGCATTGATGATTGTTTCATGACTGTTGGTAGCATTTAACAGTGTATACAAGTAATGCATGTACGTGTGTGTTTGTGTATCCATCTCTTTCTACAACACATACACATGCACACACATGCACGTACCCCTCTTCCACATACATCATTCTATCAATAGCAGACTGCACATATAACAGTAGTCTCCTAAAATTGTATCTTATGTTTACTTTATTCCTGACTGAGTCAAGATGCTACAGTGATGACTGACCTTTACCCTCTAGGTTCATGTAAATACAGTCAATAACGTTTGTGTGATCATGAGATCATCTAATGATTCTTAAATTAGACTGTATACTTGTTGTAAAACAGTACATCTATGGAAAATTATTTCACCTCAGGATACATAACTGTCATGTGCCCACCCTTTTCAAATATACCTAAGTGCAGGAATAATTTCCCTTTGGCTCCAGAGAGACCTTAGACATATTATAATTGTAACCCAGGTATCAATATCTATTAAAAAGGAAATCTATTCTGAAGCACAAAGTCAGTTATCCAGTTTGGATATGAGTTTGCTATGTTTATTTTTCTTCTGCTGAATTGCATCAAGTATTCCTTACTTTTTCTGAACAATTTTAGAGCATCAGGGATGTTTAGTGCACAAGTGACAGTGAAATTGTCTAGTCAAATCAGGTTATCAATGGATGGGGAATCTGAAATGACAACTGTTCAACAAGTTAATTAAGTGGTGAGAAACATGGAAATGGAATTATGGTCCTGTTGTTGAGTAACCTAAATTATCCACACTGTTGTGATTGGATTGTTAGAAAGTCTTTGGACATAGCTCCAACCAGGGAACCAGCAGGAGGAATTACTCAGTGGGAATTCCACTGAGAGGTGTCAGGAGAACATTGTGAGGGCAGATGGTCCTCACTTAGTAACAAGAAGCCTGGGCAAATATTCTTCCAAAAATGAAAAAACACATATCATCTATATAAAACAGAGAAAATGAACTCATTCAGAAAGATGCAATATTATCTGTACCATAAAGAGAAATGAGCCAGGAGATGCTGCTGTATATTGTAATATTATTATCTGTTCCTTACAAGAAAAAAGTACAACACTCTTGCTACTTCACCATGTAACTCAAAACTGCAAAATATATATGAGAAGCATGTAAAACATGGCATGATATATACATATATATGTTATCTTCATTACTCTATTCATAACTATGTATCCTTTTTAGGGGTGTGTAAAATTACAACCTTTGTAGTAGTTCATAAGGAAGTATATTTTTGTAGTTAACTACTTTTTCTGAAAATATTTAAGCCTCTTTGGCAAATGTACTTACCTTAATGGACATCATTACCTCATGAACTCATCATAGAAGTCATTGCCTATTATTTGACTCAAAAATTTTTCTCTATTGTATAAGTACCATGAAGATTAAAAACTATAATTTCTTGTTGATTTTCAACATTTAGCCTTGCACTTCATTTATATAGTGATGTTCCTTCCCTGCTCTCTCTATTCATAAAGATTACATAATACAACATTTGAGCATATTTTACATGTGAGTATATATGGACATGAATATATATTTATGTACATCTTAGTAAATAATAATACCTAGTTTATAAAATAAGTTTCATTAATATCTCTATAGCTGTATAAACTCAGATATAGGTATACACTTGAATATATATATATAATATATGAACATTTATTTTTAATTAATTATTGTTTTACTATATACATGTATTCTTGTAAAAACCACGTTTATATGTGTATATGTATATATAATTATATAAAATTTTTAGCACTTCTTTAAAATTATTTTAAGTTGTTAAAAACCTCTATACTTTGTTGCCAGGGAAAGGACATAATGGTTTTACTTTATAAAAATAATCCTATATTTTCTATAAGAATATTTTAGGGCTAGGGATGTAACTCAGTGTTAAAGCATTTGCCTCAGATGCATTAGTACTCAAGGTTCTATCCTTACCACTATCAAAACAGAAGTCCCAAGAACACCCTTATATAAGGATGTGGTCATTAGGGTAGCAACATTTCTCTGGCATGTTTCTATTTTTATGTATCAGTGGTTCTCAACTTTCCTAATGCAGAGACCTTTTAATACAGTTCCTTATGTTGTAGTGACACCCCAACTATAAAGTTATTTTTGATGCTACTTCATAACTCTAAATTCGCTACTCTTATTAATCTTAATGTAAATACCTGATATGCGACCCCATAGGGATTGTGCCCCACAGACTGAGAACCATTGGCAAACATTCTGATAGTTGTGACTTGTGATCAGAACCTGGAAATCTGGTTCCATTCTTGCAAACTGCACAGAAAGTAAAAATCACCTTGAGCTCATAAACCATTTTTTTAAGATAAAGTCCTTATATGTAGCCTTGGCTGTCCTGGAGCTCACTATGTAGAGCAGGCACCAGGTTGTCTTGGAACTCATAGAAATCTGCCTGCCTCTGTCTCCCCAGCTGCATATGCCAGCAGGATCAGCTTCAGTATTCATTTTGACAGACATCCATCTAGTAGAAGCAGCTTTGGAATACAAATGTTAGCATTCACCTAAGAGTATGTATGTGAGTCAGGATGAGTTAGTTCATCAGGGGAGAAGTTCTGCAGACTCTTACCAGCTGTAGGAACTGTGCCAGTGCTAAGATGTCAATGAATTGTGTCATCAAGAATGGTTGGTTCTGTTCTTTTCGTTTGTTCGACTTTGAGACATGGTCTCATATAATTCAGGTTAGCTTCAGACTCACTGTGCAGCTGAGGAAGGCCTTGAACATCTCATGCCATGATTTCTCAGTTTATTATGGGCTTATCAGGATAAAGTCAAGGAGCATCTGTAGGAAGGTCAGGATTGAATGTGGTCCAAAATGACTCCAAACACCCAACTGGAGTGTGATAGACACACACAGGATAAAAGACAACAGGCAACCCACCTGCTAAAGTCGCTCCTAGTGCTACAATCACTAAAAAGAAGACTACAGTCATCAAAAGGAGGCTGGTGACTTGAGAAGGGTAAAATCTCCATCTGCTCCTGGTTTGAAATTCCTGAGACTCTGTGAGATGAATGGACAAGATATTATTTCCTATAAAACACTAAGCAGGTCTTCATCACTGATAGTGTGTTAAAAATAGCCTATCATATCAAGACTAATGCATACAAACTGATAATGTTTCTGTATTTTATCAGCTATCAATTTAAACTAAAATATAAGATACCATAAAATACTAATTACTTCTGGAAAACCCAAAAACCAAAGGGCATCCAATACCTGTCCACTAAGGATGACAAAACATTGTTGAGAGAAACATGGGCATAAACAAATGGAGAGACTGTTTCCATACACAGTACTGTAAAGCTGTTAATTCTACCAAAATCAATCTACAGATTTGTGATAATTCCCAGCAAAGAATTCTCAGCAAGTTTTGTTTTTGGAAAATATTGGCAAACTAGTTATGAAGTACTTGTGAAAATGGAAAGAGACTAAAGTACATGAAACAATTTTGAAAAAGAATTCTCTCAGAGGATGAGCATTGCCTGGCCTAAGGACATTAAAGCTGGACCTATCAATACAGTCTGGTTTTGCTGTAAAGACAAACGGAAGGCATAATGATAAGGACACACTTGTGTGGTCATTAGATTTTGATAAAGACACAAAATAGATAATCATTTTCATAAATGTCCCTGGAACAAAGGAATACCTATATGCAAGAAATAGTTTCAATCCAAACTTCAACCCATTGGCACAAAGCAGAACAAAAGGGGAAAGTCTCAAAGGAGAGAATAGGACATGGAGAAAATTCTTGGTGACCTTGGGATAAGTAAAGATCTCTTTAGTTTAATTAAACAACATGACCTATCAGAAAACACATTGAATTTCCTAAAAATTAATAACTTTGGGTCCTCAAAAGACAGTGTTAGGAAAGACAAGATAATCCAAAGACTGTGAGAAAATAACTGCATTTTCAACATTTGATAAAGGACTTGTATTTAGGATATATAAGATCTCAATAGTTAATAAACAACATATTAAGAACAGTTTAAGCAAAAGAACTGAAAAAAAAAAACCTGAAATTTTGGGATGTGAAAAAACATCCTAAAGAAGATATATGAATATACAATCATGTGTATTTTAAAGTATTAATCACCAATAGTCATTGAAAAAGTGCAAAGTAAGGGCAGGCAAGATGGCTTAGTGGTTAAGAGATCTTGCTATTCGTACAGCAAACCTGAGTTCAGTTCCCAGTACCCACATTAAGTGGCTCACAACCACCAGCAATTCCAGCTCCAGGAGATCCAATGCCCTTTTCTGGTCTCTTCATCTCTCTCTCTCTCTCTCTCTCTCTCTCTCTCTCTCTCTCTCTCTCTCTCTCTCACACACACACACACACACACAGAGAGAGAGAAAAAGAGAGAGAGAGGGAGAGGGAGAGAGATGCAGAGATAATCACAATAATAAAAGGTAATTTAAAAACCTTAAAATTAAAAAATAACAAAAAATAAAAAATAAAAAAAAACCTTAAAACTGAATTTTTTTAAAATCACAGCACTTGAATTTAATTCAGAAAGATTAAAATTAGAACCACCACCACTACACATTGTTGATACCTTTTGGCTAAAGATGAAACATATACAATGGTGGCCCTATATGTTTATAAAGGAGTTAAATAAATCCCTGTGATTTAGTAATTTTATAGCTACTCCAATATAGTGAATTTGTGATTTACATGCATATAGTGATTCTGGTGCAAATATCCACTGCACAGTCAGTTGTATAAACAGTAACACATACAACTACATACAGTGTGACATACCTGACAATGATCATATAACTATGTTACTAGCTTATCTGTTTGCTATTCTATATTTTTTATAGTTGTTTTAGAGTTATTTCTTCCTCTTTAAGAAATAAACTGTATCAAAAAGCAAAATGCTGTTCTATCAGGCAACTACTCGTATAGCTCAAGTTTCCCATATTTGTTAGGCTCACAAAGAGACTGCACTGAATGATTGACATTAGCCAGACATTAGCTCCAGCATTTGGAAGGTAGTGTCAAGGGAGGATGATAAACTCAAGGCCTTCACCTACATAGCAAGTTTGAGGTCAGCCTAAGCTAGATGAGGTCATGTCTCAAAACAAAGAAACAAAATAAAATAAAAAAGTGGTCCATATAATCTAGGTTTGTGTAGTGTCCTTCTTGTGTTTGCAC
>PVIU01028589.1:0-18746 GCA_004026605.1 Ondatra zibethicus | reverse complement strand
ATGGAAGAGAGAATCTCAAGTGCTGAAGCTACAATAGAGGACACCACTCATCTATCAAGGAAAACATTAAATCTAACAAAAGCTTAACACAAAATATTCAGAAAATATGGGAGAGCATGAAAAGACCAAAGTTAAGAATAATAGGTATAGAAGAAGAAGAAGAAGAAGAAGAAGAAGAAGAAGAAGAAGAAGAAGAAGAAGCCCAACTCAAAAGCACAGAAAATATATTTAACAAAATCATAGAAGAAAACTTTCCCAACCTAAAGAAAAATATGCCTATGAAGACACAAGAAGCTTACAGAACACCAAATAGACTGAACAAAAAAAAAAAAAAGAAAAATAGTCCCCTTGTCAAAACACTAAACATACAGAATAAAACAAGAATATTAAGAATTCCAAATGAAAAAGACCAAGTAACATATAAAAGCAGAACTATCAGAATTACACCTGACTTCTCAGTGGAAGCAATGAAAGCCAGAAGGTCCTGGTGAAGATTTATGCAAACATTAAGAGACCATGCATGCCAGTCCAGACTACTATACCCAGCAAAACTTTCAATCAACATAGAAAGACAAACAAGCTATTCCAAGACTGAACAAGATTTAACCAATAACAAGACTTAACCAAGATTTAACCAATAGCCACAAACCCAGCCCTACACAAAGTACTAGAGGGAAAACCCCAACCAAAGGACATTGGCTACAGAAACGAAAACACAGACTAATGCTGCAAAACAATCCCACACCAGTTTGGAAATTATTATTAAAAGGGTTATTTATTGGAGGGGAAAAACTTACAGATCAATGTCCCAAACCACATTCCTCTCGTCGCAAGCAGGAAACAGAGAGTCTAGCAGTCTGAATGGGAGCTGGAAGCAAGAGAGTGAGTTTCGCTGCTGCTGCTTTTTTAAATGAAATAGACTATGTGCCAGTGGGCTGGTATCTCAGTGGCTATTGGCTGAAAGAGCAGAAGGAGCTCCCGCAGCACCTCCCACTTCTAAACCTACTACAAAATTATATACAATAAGAACAAATATCCTATTCTAACTAGCTTAAGTCTTGTATAATAAATAACTTGGCCAAGTCATGAGGGGAAAGTAACTACATTTATCTAATCTTCAACCCCATTTGAAGATCTGAGAAGGGAAATAATGTTACCTGAGTAATTAGGATGTGCAATCTAACAACTTTTAAAATATGCAGTGAATCACAGAGACAAGTGGCTACCTGGGCAATCACCCAAAGTCACGTTTGCAGCATTGAAGCAACCAACTTTGGCTAAGGCCTAGAATAATTGACAAATAATTTTTAAAGGCAAGAAATTTTTCAAAACCGACTTACACTGTCTTGGCAAGATTTGACAGTTCTACTTATCCATTTCTGGATACTATGTATTTTGTCAGTAGTTGAGGTATGGGCAGTTCCTTGTGCAGAGACCGGTTTTGCTAAGAAGAAGACAAGCTCCAATGGAGTGACTTTGGTGCTCAACAATCTCTTGGGAATAGATCAGTGTTGTCAGGAGCAATGGTGTCTCACTGCCACAGAACTCTAGGTTAGATTAAACGCCATGTTCTATGGTTCTTTGAAGAGGTAGAAGATTATTTATATAGAATATAATCTCTATGTATCTAAAGAACCTGATTAGTCTAACTATAAATATGACAAACATAGATGACTATTGATCTACAATTCTTAATACCTATCTACCTTAAAGACTAAGAGAATAAACAACTGTGGAATAAATGAGGACAATTATCTCCAAATGTAAACAAAGTACAAGTATACAATGCAATATGGTAAATATATATTTATATCAATACATAAACAATATATAAGTATCTTAATCAGAGGTAGAAATGTACACTGCAATATGGTAAATATCAATACATAAAAATGTTTTAAACAGAGGTAGATGCATGCATGTATACAATATTCAATATAATTTAACTTTGTATCCATATACAAGAATCTATGCCAATGTAATTATCTATAAACAATAACTCACAAATACCAATCTATTATCCCAACATTTCCCCTTTTTTTCCAAAAAGATCCCTGAGCCTATAAAATTCCTCTCCCAACCCTCAACTGTATACTGATTATAATCAACCCCTAAAAGATGTCCCTAAACCTGAGGACAAACTTTACTGGGAGAGGGGACGTAGTCCTCTAGAAATATTTCCAGCTGTCATGGGGGCAATGTTCTTTCTGGGGGATCCTGTGAAAGTAAAATGATGGTTAAATTTCAAGATTAATGTCTGGTAAGATTGCAAATAGTTTCTGAGTATTTTGTGGAGGTCTGGCCAGAATGTTGTAAAAGAAGTGCACCATTTCAGCTAACCAAGTTGGAACCGTCTTGTGCAGCTGGCACCCAAAACAGGCCTTGTAGTAGCTCTATCAGTATCATGATGTCATATCAACCAGGTGGAGTTGTTGTTATGGGGCCCCATCTTCTTCCTGGAAACTTCAAGGATTACTGCAGGGAAAATTCATTGTTCATTGTGGAAACCTTAATTATATAAACATACACACACACACACACACATATATTCAATGAAAGGTATGATAGATATGAAGAAAAGCAAAGATGTTTTCTAAATCCTTTTTTCTTTCTGTTCCATATCATGGCTCTTGACATGAGACAGAAACTCTGGGTTTTTCTCTTAATAACAGGCTTGGAATTAGAGAGGGACTGAGCCAGAGTCCAACTCCAAAACCAGCTCTATAAATTTAGAAATGTAAATACACACACACACACACACACACACACACACACACACGTTTGGTCTTAGATTTTTATACTTATAGAACCTATTCAGTTTTCTTGATAGTCCCTATTGAGTAGTCAGTTTTCTAACTGTCAGTATTCAAACATCCACGGTCCCTTGAATTTTTCAAAGATGAGTGTTTTCCTGTGGAGCTAAGAACAGAACCCTTCCCCCATCCTATAAGTTTTTCTTACCACCTGTATGATTATCATCATTGTGGATGAGTTGTTTGGATTTCTCCTTTCCAAGAGGTTTCTCCTCTTCAAATCGAACCTTTATTAATTTTGATGGTATCTGCAATTTTCCTTCTTCTGGGGAAACAAGAACAAAACCCATTCCCCAACACAGCACATCTCCTGGCTTTCATTGTGAGGTCAGCACATCCTTGAAATAAACCGGTTGATTTAGTTCAGCAGACTTTTCCATTATTCAATGTCTTTCTACTGCCATTGTTCCTTTCTCATTAGCGTTAAGAAAATTCAAGGTTAATAAGGCATTATGTAATCTATTTCTGGAAGCATTTTCCACCCCTTTCTGTTTGTTTAACATATCCTTTATAGGAACACATCCATCTGCCAAATTTCATTCCTTTTTGTACCCTTCAGGTTAGTCCCTGCTGGTAGTGGTGTTTGGTTATATAAAGAGCAAGTAGTGCATCTCTCATGATCTCCTTAGCTGTTGCCATGTAATAGAAAACTCTTTCTTTAAACCTTTGCTATTGATGTGATGTTTGTTATGAAATTCTGAGGCCTACAACATGCTTCCAATCAATAATTGATCAATTTCTGCACTACCTTGTGCTGGAGGGCCTGTCAGACCCATAAGGGATCAGATCTGTGTTATGTACATCGGACAAAGCCTATTCCTCATTATGTCATTACCTGTATAAACAATGAAGTCAATTCTGTATCATCTGGTATAAATTCAGCAGTTTCAATATGCAAATAACTCTTTCTGCATATTGTGAATCAGTAACTATATTAAGAGGTTCTTTAAAATCCCTTAGCACCATAAGAATGACATATAATTCTGCCTTCTGGACTGAAGTAAAAGTGCTTTGTTCCACCTGACTCAATTCTTCTGATTTGTAACCTGCCTTCCCTGATTTATTAGCATCAATATAAAATGTATGGGCTCCGGTTATTGGAGCATCACATACAATTCGAGGAAGAATCCAAGAAGTTCTCTTTATAGGGTTAAGCCTACCGCTTTTGGGAGCATTGCTATTAATTTCACCCAGAAAATTAGCACAAGCCCTTTGCCACGGTTCATTGTCTTCCCATAACCTTTTTATTTCATCAGTAGTGAAAGGCACTATAATTACTGCTGGATCTATACCTGCTAGCTGACAAAGTCTCAGTTTACCTTTTATAATTACTTCAGAGACCTTTTCCACATAAGTTTTTAATTTTTTACTTGGTTTGTGTTGTAAAAAGATCCATTCTAAAATAATATCTTCCCTCTGTATTAAAACTCCTGTAGGAGAAATTCTGGAAGGCAATATGACTAGAATACAACTAAGATTTGGATTCACCCTATCCACATGTGCCTCCTGTAATTTTTCTTCAAACACTGTCATTTCCTTTTTTGCTTCAGCTGTTAATTGTCTGGGACTATTCAAATCTTTATCACCATCTAAGGTTTTGTTTAAATGAATTATTAGATTAGATGTTATCCCAACAGTCGGTCATAGACTAGAAATGTCTCCTAACAATCTTTGAAAGTCATTAAGAGCCCATAACTGGTCTCTCCTAATTTGTGCCTTTTGTGTCCTAATTTTCTGTAAACTTATTCTGTAACCTAGGTAATTAACAGAATCTACTCTTTGAATCTTTTCAGGAGCAATTTGCAATCCCCATTTAGGCAAAATTATCTTTACTTCCTCAAACATTCTTTCTAAAGTATCTGTCTTTGAATCGGATAGCAAAATGTCATCCATGTAATGGTAAATTATAGACTTAGGGAATTGATTATGTGTTATTTCTAATGGCTGACTTACAAAGTATTGACAAAGGCTGGAGCTGTTGAGCATTCCCTGTGGGGGGATAGTCCACCGGTATCTCCTAGTAGGCTGAGAGTTATTATAACTGGGCACTGTTTAGACAAATTTTTCTCCATCCTTTTCTTGTAAAGGTATAGTAAAGAAGCAATCCTTTAAATCAATATCTATAAGAGGCCATCCTTTGGATAACAGAGAAGGCAGAATTCCAGACTGTAGAGGGCCCATAGGTTGAATTACCTTGTTGACAGCCCTTAGATCTTTCACCATTCTCCACTTATCAGATTTCTTTTTTACAACAAACACAGGAGAATTCCAAGGGCTAGTTGACTTCTCAATATGTCGAGCATCTAATTGCTCCTGTACCAATGGTTCTAAAGCCTGCAATTTATCTTCAGCTAGAGGCAATTTCTTAACCCATACTGGCCTCTCAGTTAGCCATTTTAAAGGTAGGGCTGTTGCTACCTCTAAAGGTTTGTTAGTTGCTTGATGTTCTTGTACAGCCTGAATGGCTGGTGACCTTTGTACATAGTACCTTATTACATCCTTCCCAGAATTATGAGTTCCTGGATCTGCAGGAATGTTAATCTGGGTATTCCATTGCTGTGGCAGGTCACGGCCCCATAAATTTTTTGCAATATCAGCTACATATAGCCTTAGCTTTCCTCTTTGACCTTCTGGCCCAATAAAGATGACCCATCTCATGTTTTGTTTAACTCGAGATGTGGTTCCAATTCCTAGTAATTGAACATCTGCCTCTTTAAGAGGCCAATTTGGATGCCATGATTCTGGAGTGATGATACTCACATCTGCTCCTGTGTCTATCAAGCCAACAATCACAATTCCATTTATATGTACTCTCAGCTTTGGTCTCTGATCATTTATAGAGGTTTGCCAAAATATACACTTGTTATTTCCTAATTGAATTTCTGACTTATCCTCCAAATTTGAGTGATCATTTAGAACCTTATAGTCTTGCACAGAAGCTTCTAGAGTTTTCATTTTTTCTGGTGTTACATGTCCTCTACAGTTACTGGAAATGGCTGGGCCACTTTTGGTTTGGGAGCCTGCGAGAGGCCCCTCAGGGAGTTTTCTGCCCATGATTGTCTGTTGTTGATCTGCATTCATTGGTCCAATGTCTTCCTTTAACATACCTCCTACATATACCTGAAGGCTGAGGTTTCCTATCCTGCCATTTCCAGATGAAGTGTTATTCCTAGAAATTCTTTGCCTGCAATCCCTTTTAAGGTGTCCTAATTTACCACAATTAAAACATTTGGCAGGTTGATGTCCCCTCATCGCTTTGGAAAACACTTCTCCTACCCAAGATTCGTCATTGTAATTAAAGGTCTGAAAATTCATGGTATGCTGGATCCATTCATCCATAGGTGCTGATCTAGACCTTACAGGCCCAATTATCTTTTTGCACTCTATGTTTGCATTTTCAAAAGCCAGCGATTCAAGAATTATTCGTCTAGCTTCTGGGTCTGTTACTCCTATACTCAGACCCTTATTGATCTTTGCAAAAAGTCAGTATAGGGTTCTCCCTGTCCCTGCCTAACCCTGGTATATGACTCCTACGTTTTTCTCGGTTCTTGTATCCTATCCCAGGCATTCAAGGCTGCTTTGTGGCATAGGGACAATACTTCATCATAAAGAGCTTGGACCTGTGAAACAGCCCATACTCCTATGCCAAGAATTTGATCCTGGAAAACCTCCACACCTTTTGCCCTTCCTTGCTGTTCTATATGTTTGGAGTCTTCTCTGAAATAAACTCCAGACATCAAGGAAAGTCTTTCTTCTAACATCACTGATGCTAACTGGGAGAAATCATGGGGCTTAGTCCTGACATTAGAAGCCCAAGTCCGTATCATTTCCTTAACAAACGTAGAGTGGAAGCCATAAGTAAAGACAGCATGCTTAATTTCCTTCAGATCATTCAGTCCTATTGGCATCCATCTACCTTCTTTGGTTCCCTTTGAGCCTTTAGAAGTTGATGCATTGTCAGGATAAGTTACAGGGTATCTCACTAAAACCCTGGTTAAATCAGTTCTGACAGCTGGTGGTGGCATTGTATCCTGCCCTTGTGTCTTCTCACCTGATTAATCAGCTCCGATAATTTCTTCAGTCATTTCAAATCTCTTAATCATGGTCTCACATGAGGCCTGAATCTCCTGACCTGCAAAGGTTTCCAGTGATTTCCCCATGGCATTAATTTTCTGGTTCCCATTCCACACCTGTGATTCCAAGGTATTAATGTTTCCTTTCAAAGATAACATTTCCTCCTTGAACTGCCCCCAGATATCATGTAAGTTGCCATCCTGGAGGTATATTCTGTCTGTTACCTCATCAAAACTCTGTGATAACTTCTGAAAGTCAAATTCAACAGCCTGGACCCTTTCACATTAGTTCCTAGTACTCTTAAATAAGGAGTCAATTTTGACTATCATGGTATTAATCCTATCAATTAATGCCATATACTTCCATAATGATATAATATGGAGAAGAAAACTGAACAAGATAACAAGTTGAGGTACCTCCAAGGTGTAAAAACAGACTGCAGGACCAATGTACTGTATTGAGGCCCCAGATATTAATCCACACATCTACAAACACCTGATTTTTGACAAAGAAGCAAAAAATATCAAGTGGAAAAAAGAAAGCATATTTAACAAATGGTGCTGGCATAATTGGACATCAACATGTATAAAAATGAAAATAGATCTATTGCTATCACCATGCACAAAACTCAATTCCAAATGAATCAAAGACCTTGACATAAAGCCAACCACCCTTAACCTCATAAAAGAGAAAGTGGGATATATACTTTAATGCATTGGCACGAGAGACCACTCCTAAATATAATCCCAGTAGCACAGACGTTAAGAGAAACAATTAATAAATGGGACCTCCTGAAACTGAAAAGCTTCTGTAAAGCAAAGACACAGTCAACAAGACAAAACAACAGTCTATAAAATGGGAAAAGGTCTTCATCAATTCCACATCGGACAGAGGACTAATCTCCAAAGTATACAGAGAACTTAAACAACTGGTCATCAAAAGAACAAATAATCCAATAAAAAATTTGAATACAGACCTAAATAGAGAACTCTCAACAGAGGAATCTAAAATGGCTGAAAGACTCTTAAGGAATTGTTCAACATTCATAGTCATCAGAGAAATGCAAATTAAAAATCTCTAAGATTTATCTTACACCTGTAAGAATGGCCGAGATACTAATGACAACTTGTGCTCAGAGGATGTTGGGTAAAGATAATACTCCTGCATTGTTGGTAGGAGTGCAAATTGGTACTGCCTCTTGTGATGTCAGTATGGTGATTTCTCGAAAAATTAGAAAACAACCATCCTCAAGACACACCAATACCACTTTTGGGTATATACCCAAAGGATGCCCAATCATATTACAAGAACATGTGCTCAACTATGTTCATAGCAGCATTGTTTGTCATAGCCAGAACCTGGAAACAATCTAAATGTCCTTTGACCAAAGAATGGATAAAGAAAATGTGGTACATTTACACAATGGAGTACTTACACAGCAGAAAAAAAAAATAATGACTTCTTGAAATGGATGTATCTAGAAAACATCATAATGAGTGAGATAACCCAGACCCATTTCGACAATTATCATATATACTCTGTCAGTAGTGGCTTTTAGACATAAAGCAAAGCAAACCAGCCTACAATTCACAATTGCAGAAAACCTAGACAACAATAAGGACTCTAAGAGAGACATACATGATTCTAATCTACATAGGAAGTAGAAAAAGACAAGAACTCCTGATCAAACTGGGAGCATGGAGACCATGGGAAAGGCTTGAAGTAGGGGGGGAGAAGAAGAAAGGGGAGAAGAGAAAAATGTATAGCTCAATAAAATCAATAAAAATAAAGAACTAGAAAAAATGAATGGTGGGATCAGACTTGTGGATTCATCAACAGCAATATTGGCTCTTCACTGCTAAGTCATTCCTCCAGCCACTTATTACACTCTTTACTAAAATTGTTCAAAACTAAATTATACCAATGTATATTACTATTATCGACTCTTTATCCAAAATGTCTGCGAGTATCAGAGCTCCTTTGTTGCTTGTCTTAAAGCTACACTTCTCATGGTGTTCTTAGGTTTTGGCCTCAGCAAATGGTAGCAATAGGCAAACTCTGTCTAAGTTTTTGGCTACTTGAAAGAGGAACCTTAGGTAAGTAAATTATGAGAACTGGAATGGCACTTCCTCCAGAAATCTCACATCTCCAGGCCATGCTATGCAAAAGGCATCTAAGGGGAATTCATTATGTTATTTTTCATTTCGGTTTTACTTTCAAAAGCCAAATCCTAGCACATGAGTTGTCTTGATTTAGTCCACATTTATTCCATGCATGATTGACAATAACAAAATAAATTATATAGTTAAAAAATTCAGTGTTTCAAGCAAAATACACTTAAGCTTCAGTACTATCCAGAAAATATTTTGAACCAATGCCCATACTAGTTACCAGCTTTGGTTTTTCCATTTATTGAAGTATTATTCTTTTATTTATCATAAGGTAGTTAATATATTAGGATAGAATTCAGGTAAGCTTTTTAGTAAGGAACTTTTTATACTTTTATTCTTGGAGTTATATGGTTTTTATGAATTCTATTTTAAAATTTATTTAATTAATTTATTTTATATCCTAACAACAGTTTTCTTTTCCTCTTTTCATGCCATTCCCTTAGCCAAAAACCCTAACCCCCTCACCCACATCCCTACCCCTTGCCTCAATTCACTCGTCTTCTGAGGCACAGGCCTCCCATGGGTATCAGCAAAGCATGGCATATCAATTTCCTGTTAAGACTTATCACCTACCCTTGTATTAAGACTGTCAAGACAATCCAGTATTAAATATGTTCCCAGGAATGAGACAAAGATTTATAGACATTGCCTGTTCTCACTATTAGGAGTCACACAAGTAGACCAAGCTACACAATTGTCACATATATATCGAGGGTCTAGGTCAGTCCCATGCAGGCTCCCTGGTTGTTGGCTCAGACTCTATGAGTTTCTAAGAGTCAGGTTAGTTGTTTTATGGGTTTTCTTGTGATGCCAGTGACCCCTCTGGCTGTGACATAGTCTTTTTGTACACTGTAAATATTCAGTGCTCTCACTTTTTAATAAAAAAATTATTGGCCAATAACTGTTGGATCAAGACAGCCTGAAACAAAGAGCATGCTGGGATGATGTAGGGTAGAGTCAGAGGAGATGCCAGTCAGCTGCTGAGGAAGAAGTGCATGTAGAAAATAAGGTAACAAGCCATGAGCCACATGACAAAGCTTAGATAAGAAATATGGATAAATTTAAATCTAAGAGTTAGGTAGTAACAAGTCTGAGCTATCAGCCAAATATTTACAATTACTATAAGCCTTAGAATGGTTATTTGGGATGGGGCGGTCTGCCAACACCTTCTGACTCCTACAGTCCTTCTATCCACTCCTTAGCAAGATTCCCAACACTCTGCCTAATGCTTGACTGTGGGTATCTACATCTGTTTCTATCAGTTATTGCATAAAGTCTCTTGATCATATTGGGGTAATCACTAATCTGATCACAGGAGATGGCAAGTACAGCTACTTATCCTCAATTGCTAGTCTTAGCTGGGGTTGTCCTTGTAGGTTAGTGGGAGTTCCCCTTCCATCAGGTTTCTAACTGACCCCAAAATGCCTCCCGATTCCAGTCATCTCTTTCACTAAGTAACTTTTAATTCAAATTATAGGAAATCATAGTTGTGATTAATAATCTAATCTTACAGTATACAAACCTGCCAATCATTTTTATAAGTAATCAGGCCTTTTTGCATGTTTCTTATGAATATAGCAATGTGACTTGCATATTTACAAGACACCTACCCTGCCCCACCTTTTGGTAACAAAAATATTTTTCAATTTTCTACATACACTCCAGGTGTCCCTTAAGATAGAAGAACTTAGTTATGTAATATTAAAAAATTATCATAAGGTACATTAATTTCTAAATAACTTGTGATATTATTTGCATAAAGAAACATTTCTTTGCTCTTGATCTGAACACAGAGTGCCAGAATGACTTCTCCCATTTTGGTCATACATTAGGCATAAAGTAGAGAAGTGAGAACTCATCTGTTAGACCCAACCAGTCTCACATTGTTTGGCCATGTCTGATATGGTGAAAGATAAACTGTCAGGTCTTTGGACTGATAATATAACTGAGTTGTATTTCACTTTAAGATATCATAATTGGAATATCTTGAGATGATTCAGGACAATTTTCTGAAAGGTTACAACTAATTTAGAACTTACAAGTGGATATAAATAGTTTAAACTGATCATTTTAATGTGGCATACTTTACTCTTGGCTTGTATTCCATTTTCTAACTTGAAATAAATTATTTTAGCGTTTTAAGTATTTCTGAAGATCTTATGAAGTGCCAAGTAACCAGACATGAAATTCTCTCCTGGTTATAGCAATCTTAAGTAGACACTGACTTGTAGTGTTCAGTGTTGACCCCTTGAGCACACCACTGACAAATTCTTTGCATCCTGAGAATTTTCTAGTTATTCTTTTCTCTTACCTATCTTTTAATCAGTATTTAAATTCTCTTTCTATGATTTCCTTGATTTTATTAATGGACTTCCATAAGAGATTAATCTAAACCCTACCTTGTAAGTTGAAACAAATTCAAACTATATTTTCTTTATAAATAATTTGACTTTTATTGTTTTTTCTTAGTTTCAGTGATTGCAAAATAAAAACATTGCATTTTAAAGACTCAAATGCAGTATAGATATAAGGATTAACTAATTTATTTCTTCAGGAGTGAACAGTGATTTGGAAGCATAAGCCCAATAAATTCTTTCTTCCCCTTCTTCCTTTTGTTGTGCATATTGTTTCATCACAGCAATGATAGCCCTTACTAGTATAGAAATTGATACCAAAATGGCTGAAGAAGATAATTATGTAGAAGTATTAGAGAATACCATTAGGAGTCATTATACTTCTAATTATTTATCAAAACAAAAGTATTTGATTTTCTCTAGGTCGATATGACAGATTTTAAACTTGTGTACTTTTGCAGAAGATGGTGATTAATAGAAGACACAAATGGTCAAAGTGCATAGACATGAGACTGTGAAATACTTAACTCTAAACTGACATCTGCAGCATAGCCCCTTTTCTCTTTGCTCTCAGCACTGGTATCAACACAGAACAGAGGGCAGAAAGATTGTAGAAAGAATAAGAAACAATTGGGAAACTGCAATTATAACAGGCTCGTATTTTGCAAGAAATAACAAGGCTGAACACTAGAAATCACAGTAGCTGTGACTGCAGCATAATTTTTGCACAAAATCAAGATAGCCAAATCCTCAGGGTGGATGAGGGGATAGTTATTGACAAGTGATGGCTATCAGAAATGTGAGATGTGACCTCTAAGAGGTGCATAGTCCTATAAAACTATACATATAGGCAACACTGAGTTGTCAGTAAATTTATTTTTTTTATAAAAGATCACATGAATCATTTGTTAAGTCCCAAAGGAACTGTTCTGAAAACATATGTACAAGAGACATTACATGGACTAAATAGGGTACATTTAGGAATATATATTTATTTACATATATAAATGCAATAACAATTAATGAAAAGAAAGGCTGTAAATTTGAGAGAAACCAGGCAAGAACAAGTTGGAGTGTTTCGGATGATAAAAACAGAGAGAGAATTGTAATAACATTATAATCTCAAAAAATCAGATTAAGTTATAGGGGAAATATTGGGAGAGATATAGAAATTTGAAGGAGAGCGAATAGGATGTATTTGATCAAAACACATTATATGCAAGTATGAAATTCTCAAATAAAACAGAATCTAAAAATAAAAGCAGTAAAGTTTAGTCAAATTCAACAACTATTAATTAAATCTGGTGAGATCAATATATTTTAATAAACAAATATTTTCAAATGAAAAGCTTAAAGTAAAAAAGTTTTAGTACATTTTAAAATAGTTTTTCCTTTAGTGTGTGGAATGTAATAATGAAGGTGATCTTACATATAGTAGTAGATTATAAATTATCTTTAGTCACAACGTATTCCAAAAGTAAGAAATAATTAAGTTATAACACAATAATAAATTTGTAATACCATTCTCAGAAATTAAGTTATTAACAAAGACACTGAAATAATTTGTAATAAATTTCCTAATGTGTTATCTGTAAATGTTGATGCTTATTCATAATTTCTAAGATATGGTTCTGTACTTATATGTCTGGTGCCCCAACACTTGAAGGTTCCAAGAGATTGGACACTTTACAAGCTAATTATTTAGCTTTTTCTATTTCCTGGATACAAACTGAAAAGAAATGCAAGAGAGGATACCCGGTGACTTCTCATGTGTGGAAAATAGGCACCTTGAGGTACTTGGCTTTCAAGTCCATGAGGAGAATACAAGTTCAATATTTCACCTACAGTCGGTTTGTGTCACAGTTCAGAAACTTGAGATTAGCAAATCCCCAATTTTGTAAGGAAACATCAGATAAAATTGACTTAAAAAGTGACCCTTCCTTTATTATCCAAATCAGGAGTAAAACTATTCTCACTCATAGAGTAAGTCAGTATCTTTGTTTTCTAAGACTTTTCAGAGTCCAAATATCAGTGACAAGAAACTATAAGAGCAAAAGCTGATATGGCATACAGAAACAAAGGATAGAATTTTCACCCAGCAGGCAGAACTATTATATTTCTTTGTTTTGTTTCTGTGTTTAGCAATATGCCATGTGGTATCCCTGATGATTTCCTTTATTATTATTTGATTGAAGGTTTAGTATATTTATAACACCAGCTCATTGCCCTCTAAATAGAAACCATGTTCCAAAAGCAGCTATATGAGTACTGAAAATATTATAAAAATCTTTATATAGAAAGTTGCTAATTATTTTGGCACACAAAATATTGGGATGGATAATGTTTAAATATGTGATATACTGGAAAATGTTGCATCACTGGGCTTCTTAGATGCAGTAGATGTAATAATCTGGCATGGTCTAGAAATTAGTACTTTTCAGAGTGGGACATTTGATTCTGATTTTTCATCAATTTTCAGAATGAATTTTGCAAACTCAAATGACTTACTGGAGTTTGATTAAATATTCCATCTTCATGTATCCAAATGAATGTGGGTATTTAAAAGAGTCATGATGGAGTGTCTGCATATACACTAAAGTGTCTTACTGAGCCTAGGGTAAAAGATCATGTGATCATCTCACTTCTTACATTTTGTGCATATGCACTTGTCAGAATCTGGTCTAAAACTAGCTTGCTTTATAATTTGTCATCTAACTGCAAGGCTGGAAAGAGGTTAAGAAAATTACCTTCTGTCTTTCATCATATTAATCTCCTAAAGAACCTGATTGGTTCTTATATGACTATGAGTTTAGGTGTTTATAATCCTAGAGGTAAACTAGCATATGATTACCCAGTTTGAGATGCTAGGGGAAGTTGGCATGTTGGCAATTGCAGTTCTGTAAGTACTTTCACTGTGTCCTACTAAGCTATTAAAGTGACACCATCGATCAGGGACTTGGAAAGATCTGTGCATAATTGGCTTTCAAGGGCCAGTAAAAGGCAGCTCCAGTGAGAGCAGATTCTGGGTGACTACTGTTTAATGTTCTCTCTCTCTCTTTCTTTTTTCCCCCAGAAGCCAATTATAAAGAGTGGAATTTTTATTTCTTTGGAGAAGTGTAATTTTTACATTTTGGAAAGAAACCAGTGATCTGGCCAAATCTTAAAGATATTAAGTTATAATACAATTAAAAAAATAACAATTTTACCTTTTAAATTTTAATGATGAAATTTCAAATGCATACCCAATTTATCTAAAATATTTCCTAATTTTATTTTTTCATGGTAAAATAATGAAAACATACAAATAATTATCTAGTTTTTTAATTGAAAACCAAGCAAAAAATAGTAGAGTGCAGCAGATACATAAACACAATTTAACAAACAGGAACATTTTCCGGGTTTGAAAGAGGAAATTTTAGTGGATAAAGTAGAGACTCAGAAACTGTTTAAAAACTGTGAGTTTCCTCACTGAAATGCATTTACTTCTTTTTAATTTGGAATCTCTGGGTGTCTGCTTCAGGCCACCAGGAGAAAGTGCTTGATGGCTATAGTCTGAGATACACACTGACACTTTCTGCAGCAGCAGTCAAGAGTGAGTTATTTCAATTGGTGCCAGTACGCCTGGAAAATTTACCTTTAGACTCCCAGTATCTCATTTCAGACTGTTGTTATACACAACACTGCATTCGATTCCTCAAAAGTCAGACCATCAGTGCAATGTGGAGGCTGGGTCTGACCCTCTGAAACACACTCATCAAAGCCAGTAACAAGAGGAGAACAAATTTAATATCTTCTCATGAGAATGGAGATACAAATATTAACTGAGAGTTGGGAAATTAGATCCTTAAAAATTAGTAAAGTGTTTTTATCTGCTCCTTTAAAATTGCATATAGATTTTCTCAAATGCTCTAGCTTCATTGGTACATGGGCCTTGACCAAAGTAGGAGTGCCACTGCATAGAAAGGGAGAAAAATGAGCTATATATCTGTAAGTTTTGATGAAAAATAATGGTGATAGATAAAAAAACAGTGCTTCATATGTAAGAATATGTAGCATACTCTCCCAATATTTTGCAAAAAATAAAGCCCCCTTTTTTAAGTCAGAAAGCATAATGTCTGGAAACAAATTCAAAAGCTAATGTCCTCTAGAACTGTCCATATTCATAAGTTATGAATAAAATATTTAATTAAGACATATATCACTGCTTTTAAATTTTCATCCATCTAAATAATTTTATAAAATGCCTCAATAAGAACAAAAATAATGACTTATTTTATTTTATATTATCTAACATAATGTGTTATATTACTTCAAATAGCAAGTATCCCTTATTTGTTTTTAAATAGTTGTAAATGCTGACTCTCAAAATTTTAAATAATATTTTTATGAGTTGAATTGTACTATTTTTATAAAATCTCTTCTTCTAACTGCCCAGAATTTTTGGTGGAAGCCATGTGACTTCTTTGAGCAAACAAAACCTTAAAATAGCACAAGAAGTTCTCCTTGTGGCAAGACCCCTGGAGAGTCTGACCCATTTCGCAAGTACCTGTTATCAGTTTGGGCATGACCCCAGGAGTGTGAGCGCATGTGATCTCCTTGCTTCCACTATGCTAGCCACACTGTGGGCCTGAACAAGTCACAGTAGGTCATGAAGTTTAATCTTAGCTCTTTGCATGACTGTTGGGAATAATGATTTACACCAAAAGAACTTTAGAGAAATGCTATTAAATAGATGATATCAAGAGTTAATTGGGACATTCAAGGAACAAAGTGTAAAACAGAATAGCAACCCACTTTTTCTTCATTTCTAATAGTGGTGCCATTATCTCAAGAAATTAAGGGAGATAGACATATGAACAAGGGACAAGCAATGGTAACTCTTAAGACTAAGTTTCCAGATTTAGGATAAATGGAAAAACCTGGCATGAGCCCAGAGAGGATATAATAATATAAATAATAGATTGGATTGAATCCTATCTGGCTATTGAATTGATCCTGAGAACCCAGATGCTACCAGATGTAAATATTAACCAAAAGAGACAAAACTGTCTCTCACCCTACATGATGCTGTAACCCTTTATGCTGCCCACTGGCCATCATGTTCTACCTGAAGATGTGCCTAGTTAGAAATTTCCATTGCTACGTTTCTGATGATAGAGGTACATGTCAGAAGCTAGTGTCTATATATGGAGAGTTGAGTGCAGAAGGAGGAAGAGATGGGGGAAAATTGGTAATTCTTGTAACCGCTTCTAGAAACTTAAGAAGTAAAAACTGTAAAACTCTTCATGCAAACCAGTGAAGCTGTATAAATCAAGAAGGCTCAAGCTATCTGGGGTCACTTGCTTGAAGACTTGAAGAACAAAAGATGGTCACAGGTGGTCTCGGTGCTGACAACATATTCATCCCAGGTCCATGGACCCTTCTGAAGCAGGGTGTCCAGCAAATTCTCAAGTATGTTTTGAAATCTCTTACACAATTTAAGTATGAAATACGAGAAAACATTTATTATTCAAGGTGGGGTAGTTAATAATCCATATTTGTATCCATGTACATATGTTATTTTAATAATTTATAGGAGAAAGCACACTTTAGAGACAGCAACTTTGAGAATGTTGGATTATGCTTACTTATATCTTCTTATCTGATTATGGAGTTAATGAGGTAATACTTGAAAGATCTTTCAAATACTTTTAAAGCATAAAATGGCTAGAAATAATCTTTGGCACATAGGTAGTGATTGGTAGTTATTAATATCTGTCTTCATTGTTAAAGAATGGCAGAGCACACTTATGCTAAGAAAAAAACTTAGCACGGTGACATAAGTTCAGTGATTCTTTCAAAATATTTTTCTCCATAAAAGAAACAAGTTTTTATATCCAAAGATTGGTCTCTTGCTTCACATATTATTTTATAAAAGTGTATATTTCAGACTTATACTAGGCACAAAAAAGGAATTTTGTAAGAAAACTTGAGTTTCAGTGATAGCAGAATGTACTCTCCCACTGAGGAAAATAAAGACACATTAAACAGCACAACACTCCTTTAAAGTTTCAGAGGTTAGGAAGCTGGGCTGATAAATATTGGAATTGCAGTTCTCCCACCTGGAAGCCAAATTTCACAGCTTCCCCTGTGTGCTTTAAAAGCCAGTATTTTCAGATTTTGGTACTTACCACCTTTTACACTAAACTTGATGGTCCAAAGGTTCCTACTGATGGATCATTTTAACAAGTGTACTATTATACTATCTGGGCACATGCATGCACATGGATATGCTGTTTCTAACTTAATAAAGTATTCATCACAGTTAAATTTTGTTGTAAAGAGGAAATCACAGCTAACAAAAATACTAAGCTATACAAATAAAGTTTTCAGATAAAGTTAGCTAAATATTAACATCCTTACACTACCTACAATTATGTTGAGTATTAAAAATTTAAAATGTTCCTATTTGTTCAATGAAAGTCTTATTAAATGCATATTTCATTTCTGTATAAGAATTTGCTATACACTTTTCTGAGATTAACATACTTTAGTACATATTATTTCCTATAATAGTCATTATTATGACATAAAAATAGTGAATTGAAGACCAAAGCAATTTATCAGAAAAAATTAAAACAATAAAGCAAAAGAAACACCATTTAGGTGTGTTTACAAAAATGAGGGAACTAATTTCCAGTTTTCAAATTTGTATGATTAATGAGGTAAACTACAGTTCAACATACATGTTACGTGTAGATTACAGAGTAATGCCAAAAATTGAAGAGTAAAGTTCAAGTAATTTCTAAGAGGCATTGCTAAAGGCTGAAGGTAGAGAAAATTTTGTTTAGCTTTGTTTTGTTTTGAAAGTTTTAGCATGCATAAGATCAACACAGTCTCAAGCAGATAAAACCTGAGCTCAGAGGAGGGAACATGGGACAAAGCTCCACCTCTAGACTAGAAGCTATCTGCAGCTAATGGCTGCTAGGGGAGGGAAACTCAGATTCTTCAGCCAAGTGACACTGATCTATCAGTCAACTTCAAGAAAAGGCAATGCTCAATAGAAGTTATTCAAAACAAATTAGATTCCATTTTGTTTGCTCGAGAGAGAAGATTATGATTCCTAAAGGCATAGTGATCTGGCAGGAGTTCAGAGAGGGAAAAGGATATGATCAAAATGTATGCAATTCTTAAAAAATAGATATATTTTAATTATTTCTTTCATTTTGAGATTACTGTATAATTACATAATTTTGCTTTTCTCTTTCTCCCTACAAACAACTTCATGTGCCTCTCCTTGATTTCAAATTCATGGCCTCTGTTTTCATTGTTATTGTATACATATATATATATAT
>PVIU01028588.1:0-18738 GCA_004026605.1 Ondatra zibethicus | reverse complement strand
TCTTTTGGGTATATACCCAAAAGTGGTATTACTGGGTCTTGAGGAAGGTTGTTTCCTAATTTTCTGAGAAATCGCCACACTGACATCCATAGGGGTTGTACCAGCTTGCATTCCCACCAGCAATGCAGAAGTGTTCCCTTTTCTCCACAGCCTCTCCAGCATGAGTTGTCATCAGTGTTTTTGATCTTGGCCATTCTTATAGGTGTAAGATGGAATCTCAGAGTTGTTTTGATTTGCATTTCTCTGATGACTAAGGATGTTGAACATTTCCTTAAGTGTATTTCAGCCATTTTAGATTCCTCTGTTGAGAGTTCTCTGTTTAGGTCTGTGCTCCACTTTTTTATTGGATTATGTGTTCTTTTGTTGTCCAATTTCTTGAGTTCCTTGTATATTTTGGAGATCAGACCTCTGTCTGATGTGGGATTAGTGAAGATCTTTTCCCATTCTGTAGGCTGGCGTTTTATCTTGTTGACTGTGTCCTTTGCTTTACAGAAGCTTTTCAGTTTCAGGAGGTCCCATTTATTAATTGTTTCTCTCAGTGTCTGTGCTGCTGGGGTTTTATTTAGGAAGTGGTTCCCTGTGCCAATGCGTTCCCATGCTCTTGGGTAGTTAGAATTAATATAGTAAAAATGGCAATCCTACCGAAAGCAATCTACAGATTCAATGCAATGCCAATCAAAATCCCGACAAAATTCTTCAAAGACCTCGAAAGAACAATACTCAACTTCATTTGGAAAAGCAAAAAACCCTGGATAGCCAAAACAATCCTGGGCAACAAAAGAACATCTGGAGGCATCACAATCCCTGACTTCAAACTATACTACAGAGCTACAGTACTGAAAACAGCCTGGTACTGGCATAAGAACAGACAGGAGGACCAGTGGAACCGAATAGAAGACCCGGATAGCAATCCACACATCTTCGAACACCTAATATTTGATAAAGAAGCAAAAAATATCAAATGGAAAAAAGAAAGCATATTCAACAAGTGGTTCTGGCATAACTGGATATCAACATGCAGAGAAATGAAAGTAGACCCCTATCTATTACTATGTACAAAACTCAAGTCCAAATGGATCAAAGACCTCAACTTAAAGTCAGCAACACTGAACCTTATAGAAGAGAAAGTGGGAAGTACGCTTGATTGCCATAATTCTTAATCTGTCAAACTAACTGTAAAAAGCTGACCAATATTTTTTATTTTTATTGAGCTCTACATTTTTCTCCGTTCCCTTCCCTGCCTCTCCCCTCCCCTTTTACCATCTCCCAAGGTCCCCATGCTCCCAATTTACTCAGGAGAGTAGATCCATGTATGTCTCTCTTATGGTCCTCATTGTTGTCTAGGTTCTCTGGGATTGTGATTTGTGGCCTGGTTTTCTTTGCTTTATGTTTAAAAACCACTTATGAGTGAGTACATATGATAATTGTCTTTCTGAGTCTGGGATTCCTCACTCAGTATGATGTTTTCTAGCTCCATCCATTTGCCTGCAAAATTCAAGATGTCGTTATTTTGTTTCTGCTGTGTAGTACTTCATTGTGTATGTGTACAACATTTTCCTTACCCATTCTTTGGTCAAAGGGCATTTAGGTTGTTTCTAGGGTCTGACCATTTTAAAAACAAACATTGTCTTCCTAGCTGTTCTTAGTCTACATTCCTCCATATTTATACTTTCTTTGATTTTTCTAATTCGCTGTTCTCCTTTCTCAGTGATATTACAACCACTTCTACTATATTCCTCAAAGACAGCTCTGTTGTTGTCTGAAACCTGCTGATCTCACCAGTCTCATTTTCTGAATGTCACATCTTGTGATTTACTATCCAGCTGTACAGGTGAATTTAATTTTACTTAAGGCAACATTAGAAAACATTCTTATATGTTCCGATAATTATATTCCTCTTCACTCCTTTTTTACATGTTTTAATTTTTGATTATAATATTGTAACATCTCTGTCCTCCTTCCAAGTTCTTCCATATACCCCTTTCATTCTCCCTTAAATTCACTGTCTATGTCAGTACTCGTTATCACATGCATACATATGTTATATGTATACACATAACACTTTCTTAAATATAACCCACTCAGTTCCTATGATGTTACTTCTATCTATTGTTTTCAGGGTTCATCATTTGGTATAGGAAACCTGTTGGTGTGTTTTTCTGGGGAAGATAATTTCCCATGCTTTCAGTTTTCACCATCATCTTTAGAATGTTGTCATGCAGCTCAGGTTTGGCCAGTTATCTTGCTGCACCTTTATAGCTGTTGCCACTAATTATTACTAAGGAAAAAAACCTCACAACAAACTCCATGATTATCTAGCTCTTATGATACATCACTGTAAAGATTATTTACTGGGAAGATTACTGACCCCTTTTCCAGATAAATAATTATTTTCCATTTTAAAATAGAGAGTTCTGAGGCTGAGGTGACGCCTCAGACATTAAACTTACTGGCCACCAAGTCTGAAATTTATTTTAGCCCCACATAGTAGAATGAGAAAAATGATTCTGGCAAGTTATGCTCTGACCTCCACATGTGTGGTGTGGCATTAGTGTTTGAAAATGAACACACAAATAACTAAATAGACTGTAGTAAGTTCTAAAAAGAGAGTTCTTAGGCAGAGAAACATCAAAAATATGTCATCTTTCAATGGAGAAAACATACATAAAAATTAAATCAGCATAGCTATCATTCCTATGTTATTTCATTTTTGCTAATATTTAGACATCAAAATGCTTGCTGTCATTTGGTATAAAGAATACAGCCATTTGGAAGCCCATGGATAATTATTTTCTACTAATTGTTACTTCCTTAAAACTAATTTGTAAAAGTAACTTTACATTCGTTAAACTGCATTTCTTCAGTGTAATAAATCTTTGAAGATAAATATTTTTTCTTTTTCCATAAAATAATGTGAATATACTTTTATATTTATATTTTATATTTATCCCTAACAGCCTATCTAAATTTTTCTTCTCTCTGGATCAGTAAGTAGACAGTAAATTGAAATCCAAAATATTCCATTAATCTAACTAAGCTCCACTAAGGAAATATGGGTCTAAATATTTACATATATCCTAAAGAATGCCTTGATCATTTATTAGCTTTGCTTTTAGTAAATGGAACTTAGTTTTCCCATATTCACAAAAAATAGTGGGCCACACTTGTCTATACAATATTATTGTAGAGGAAGATCTGTTGTTATAATTAATAATACTGTGAATGTTTAAATGTGCTTGTAGTGTTTTATTATCACCTTAATCATCTATCATAAACTATCACATTAAATGCATTTCAAAGATTGGTATAAGTTTCTCAACTGTGTCTTTTTCCACTAGTTCCATCATTATTATCATTATTGCTGGTTCAGTGTCCATGATAGATATGAGCTAGGTCTTGATGTTTAGTTGACATATTCTCTTTACTAACAGAGAGCCCATAGTAGTGGCAGACTTCCTGATGCCCAGCATCAGATTTCTACTCAAAGCATTTAAATAAATAAAAATAAATACATAGATAAAATTCATATAAAGTACATATAAACTAAAAATACATCTCCCAAAGAGGTTACTTTACATAAGACCCCTTATTTGACATTGGCTTGAACACCAAATTTTCATGGTCCATCATAGCTCCTCCTTACCCAACTTCAGCTTCTATCTTTCTCTTTACAAACTAAAACAAAAATCAACAACCAATCACTCAACCAACCAACCAATCAAACAAACACACACACCAACAACAAAGAAATCAAGACCAAAAAAATTCCAAAACAAAACAAAGTTATAAAACCACAAAAAAGAAACATGGAGTTAATTTTTTTTTGTTGGCCAACTGCTCCTGGCCTTGAGGCCTGGCCTAGAGTGTGGTTAATATACTCAGGACCAAAGGGACAGAGCAGTGAAATGGCTTCTTATTTTTGTGTTTGAAATTAAAATATTATTACATTTTTCACCTTCCCTTTACCCTTCCAGCCTTTCCATGTGACACTCTTTCTCTCTCTCAAATTCATCTCTTCTATTTCTCAAATTTTGTGATGGATGTATATGTGTTTATTTCTAAATAAATAAATAAAGCCTTCTCATTCCTTATAAAGTTGCATGTATGTGTGTGATTTTTTTTTAAAAAGACAAGTCATTCCTCCCCTGAATTTTATTACCCATCAACATCTCCTTTCTATTTCAATACAATTGCTTTTTTCAAAAACAACGCTGGTCTTCCATATGCTCATGCTAAGTTAATTTGAGAGCAGCTCTCATACATGTCACTCTGTCGCAATGGAGATCAGTGCTGTCTCCTGGATTAGTCCTGTTCCCTTTCCTTTGGTAGTCAATGCTTGTATCTCTCCTACTTCAACAAACTCGTATCTTCCCTTACACCCATAGCAGCTCTTTCCATTTGATTTGGTAACCATTTTTGTTTGTTCACTTTTTCTAAAGAAGAGGCACAATATTTCAAATAGAATTATGAAAATCTTGGAATGTAAATAAAGAATCTAATATCCCTTTTCTTCTTCATCACTCGCATCTTTATAATTATAGATTTAATTTTTATACTTAAACTATCTACCTTCTCTTTTAAATAAGAAGTGTATTTTGACAAACCCCAAACCTAAAGTTTGACCTGTGTATGTATTTCAGTTTATATTTTTAAGATACATGACTCACATCTGAATCTTTAAAGTATGTGGAGATTTTCTTGTGCAACCACAATGCAATTTTCATTTTTAGGTGTATTTGGTTTTTCAGTGCAAAAATTTTTGTTTAAATTCAAATACAAGCAAAAAATATTCCTTGAATTTAATCATATCTCTTGGAATTCTTTTGATATAATTTTGTCATCTTTCCCTTTTTGACATTGAGAAAAATCACACATATTTTTCTTTGCACTTGTTTTAATTTTTCACTTTTGGAGACAAGGTTTCCTGAAGTTCAAACTGGCACCAGTTCCTCATGTAGTTGAGAATCACTTTGAATTCTTGCTTTCTCTTGCTCCCATTTTCTAGTGCTGGGATTACCATGATTCTTGGCAATGCCCATGAGCTATGAAAAATGCTCCAATTGCTTGATTTTTTTATCTGTCTATCTATCTATCTATCTATCTATCTATCTATCTATCTATCTATCTACCTATAGTTTTGTTCACAAGTTCTCTTTATGGAAATAGTCTTGGAAGGCATTGTTTATAATGAATTTGTGTGGGAAGTAAATTGGGATAAAAATGTATTCTTAATTTTGTGTTACATATATAATTTCTATCTTATTATTCCAAACTTAGTGACAGTTAAATCTGGCTAGGAAATTCTCTCATTAAACCCTGATCCCTCTATTGTAAATTCTTTAGTGCCTTACAATGAGTTGCCCCCAGTTCAAAATGAGATACAGTGACTTATGCTCTTGCAATTTAGATAGGAGGTATTAAGGATCCTCCATGACCGAAGGAGAGAAAGCAAGGAAGTAAAACCAAAAACAACAGTCATGATCAGTGCTGGTGCAATGGGCAGGGGAACTGGGTTCTATACATTCTCTGAAAATTGCAGAATATAGCTTGAGTGCTCTTTGGAAAGATCATTCACTGTGGCATCTGCTTATGGGCACTCGATGCTTTTTGGTTAAAGGATTGCTTCTGGCCATGCTAGTCTCTACCCTTTCCTACCATCTGAACTTCCTCCCCCACTTAACTTACTCTCTATTCACTCATGCATTTACTTTCAAACAGTTTTTAAATGTAGTCTTTATAATCTGTCTCCTTACATAACAGTCAAAATTGTTGAGCTCATGGAAACAACTGACAACAAATGCTGGAGAAGAGGTGAGAAAAGAGGACTCCTCATTTGCTGATGGTGGCATTGCATACTGGTGCAACCTCTGTGGAAATCAACGTAGAGAATTCTCATAAATCTAAAAGTATCCATTTGACATATTTCCTAAAGACAGCATCCTACTTCACAGATAAATTCTCAGCCATGGCCATTATTGCTCTGTTCACAACAACTAGAGAAGAGAAACAACCTAAATGTCTTTCAGTTGATAAGTGAAATGACAGGAAAATGTGTTGGAATAGAACACATTATACTGAGTGAGGTAATCCAGACTGAGAAAGACAAATGCCACGTTTTTTTTCTCTCTCTCTGGCGATTTATTTATTATTTTTATTTTTTATATGCATTGGTATTTTGCTTGCATGTATGTCTATGTGAAGTTGTCAGATGCCCTGAAGCTGAAGTTACAAACATGTCGGTGCTGGGAATTGTACCGACATCCTCTGAAAGAGCAAACAGTGCTCTTAAATGCTGAGCCACCTCTCCAGTCCCCAGATGCTCTCTATTAGTTGTGGACTCTAACTTCAAATCCTCCTATATAATAATGTAACCTAGAATTATCACAGAATCCAAGAAAGTAAAAAGAGTTGGTGGAGTGACAGAAAAGAAGCTGGGGAATAGTAAGGACACAGGTGCAATGAAGGGAGACATGAGAAAAATGAGGAGTGGTATTTTAAAATGAAGTTGTGCCTCAAGGGCTGAGTATGACCCTAAAAAACCATAGACTACATAAAGCTAAAACCCAGTAACAGCCATATTGTGCCACCTTTTGAACTGTTAGTTGGAGAAATCCACGAGGCTCCTAAAACAATATGAGCTGTTGCTGTTGCCCTTAGTTTCTTCCAAGAACTTGAATGTAAGATCATATTACTGAAGATAATGCATAGAACAATAGTATATGAAAGCAATATGCAACTTGCCAACACCCAGAGCTATGGTTTAGCAATCTCGTAGGCACTTACTGTGCATTCATATTGACAGTCAACATGAGCCACAACAGGTATCTTATTGATAAAGTAAGTAAAACCTCTTTCCAGCCATTAACAATGAGACTACAAAAGAGAAGTCATGATTTCTTACTAAGTAAATTTGTTCTAATAACATACTACTCTGATGGACAGAGTTCTTTCAATTTCTTTGTTACCATATTATGCCACAAAGAATAGTCTTGTACATAAAATTTTCCTAAATCTGTCTCATACTGTGAGCTACATTTCTAAAAATTTAGGGTTTCTGAATCAATAGATAAATATCCTAGATTGCTTTGTCTTTGCTTTCTTTTATTTTGAATATGTATAGGATATAATGTTTACCCCTTGTGTTAGCTACTTATCTTTTGTCGTACCAACTGAAAGTGGAAAGTTTACTTTGGTTTTTGGGTTCTAGAAGAGGAAAGAGTCTATAATGGCAGAAGAGGCATGGCAGCAGGTAGCCAGAGCAGAAAGCTGAGAGATCAAATCTCAGCTATGATAAGAAGCAGAAAGAACAGACTGGAAGAAGAGTGAGACTATAAACTCTCAACACCAGCACCAAGTGGCCTACCACCTTTAATTAGGCTATAAAATAAAATCTCCCAATCAGGGGCCAAATGTTTAAACACCTGAAACTGTTAAGAACATTTCCTGTTCAAACCACCACAGCCTACAAACGCACTAACAGCAGGCTGTTGGACTTTGAGCTACTATAGTGATGGAGAATACTAAGACATTTATTATTTTCTTATTATTTTACCAGAAGAATTGTACATTGAATATTTTCAGCTGCAAATCAAAACATAAGCTTTTGTTTATAGTACAGTGGTATTCAATTTCAAATTAATTTAGCAATCATTATCAATCTTCCTCTAAAACAATACTTATTATTATTGTGTGTATGTATGATGAGTGAGGTCTCATATGAGGATGTAGGTTTAGATCAAAGGACAAGTTTGTGGATTTCATTCTCCTCTTATACTGAGTGTTCCAAGGATTGAATTAATGTCACTGGGCTTGCATGACATTTTGCTGTCAACCCTCCCCATTGATAGTCTTTTGTTGTTGGTTTTACATCCATGACTGAAGCATGTCTTATGTCTTACTATTTATTTAAATCACCAACAAATTTATTTTTCAGAAACAGATACATTTGTTTGTTTGTTTTGTTTTGTTTTTCGAGACAGGGTTTCACTGTGTGGCTTTGGAATCTATCTTGGAACTTGTCTGTAGACCAGGCAGGCCTCAAACTCACAGAGATTCGTGTACCTCTGCTTCCTAAGTGCTGGGATTAAAGACGTGTACCACCTGGTCATGTCTGGGTAGGTTTATGCATTTTCATTTAAATTTAAAGTTTGTTAGCACTTTGTACAAAAACTTTTAATCTATCATTTTATCTTGCTAAATAGTTACTTCAGTGATATTATTGTATTATATTTTATTAAACATTACACAAACTTTTATTTCAGAAAAAAAATTTTCTTGACTTTTTAATGCTTCTATTAGCTTTGTAAGAGAACATTTAATGATAGTGTAATATATTTCTAGTAATGGTGGTTTTTCATTAACATTTGTAGAAGTAGCTTCAGTTTTTTTGTCATATATTATGCTAGAGTTGATGGATGCTTCTTAATATGCTATTGAACATAATTACTATGAATTAATTAATCTGATATATTATCATGTATACTTCATTAAAATTACATTTGTTTGTCTTGATGGATCAAATCTGAGTGACCATATTTTTGTTTTTTGTTTGTAAATCTATTTTCTCTTTTTGGTGCTAGGGATTTAGCTCACTTTTTTAATAATAGGAAAACAATTTAACACTGAGTACCTTTGGTAACCTCAACAAGTTTATAAATAAAATGAACCTATAGCACTTCTTGTGTAATGGTGAGGACATTTTGCTTTAAATGTTGTTTGTCTTTGCAAATTGTTCTAAATTATTACATTGCTACAATTCTCCCTGACCTACTGTAAATAATACAATTATAGATGATAGTTTTGAACAATATCTACTGATTGTGATTCGCAATTCTGAAGTGTTAAATAGTATATAGCACTGTGATTAAAATTCAAATATTTGTGAGTTTTTACATTCTGTTTTGACAGTGTGCAAATACAAGGGAGAAAAGGACTAAACACACAATCTTTTGACTTTATGACCTAGCAGCATAATGTGTAAAACACACAGTCAGCCTTTGTCCAACGACGGAGCCCTTGTGAGCTTGCTAGGTAGTATTTATTATTCTGCCTTACTCTCTTTTTCCTAATTGAGATTTACGCTCCTTAATTTTGTATCTAAGAATCACACACATAATATCCCATCTTATTCTTCTTTGATTCCTTGTATGTGGATCTGCCTTCCTGCTAATGTGGGCTACTCATGCATTCTGGCAGACTGCTTCTGCTGCGTCAGTGTCTTACACATGCAGATCTTTCACCAGCTTGAGCATTTTGAAGCTTTGTCTTAATTCAAACTGAGAAGCAACAAAGTTAGCAAAGGTAATTTTGTTAGTCACTTGGAACTTCTGTGACTGACAGCTAGTAAAAGGCATGAAACTCACCTTCAGCTTCTCTTAAAAAATGTCTCTGAGTCAGAATATAGTCTTCTATGAGCCCCTTCAGTACATTTCCTTGTAAGGCAAAATTCCTATTTCATTTCAAGAGTAAGAAGGAAATACATAATTGATCAACATATAAGCTCACATATTCATAAATAAAAATTTAAACATGCCAAAGGGTAGATTCATTTTGAAGTTGACACAATCCTCTCCTGCAATTCATTGCAAAGGTATCTGTCTAGGGCCAGGTCCACTCCCTACTGCATTAATTAACCAGGGAAAAAGAGTCTCAGATGAAACTTTTATGTCAGCAAGGTATCAGAGATTCATCACAGTATGCAGCTTGACTTCATGTTGACAGATGGGAAGCCTGTGATCTTTTGTACCATTAACTTGAAAACTTGAAAGTAGCATCCGCCTGTGGTAGCAGCAGCCACGCATTTAAAGTTACACACCAGAATCGGTGTCATTCGAAAAATTCATTTTCAAAAGATTATCTTCAATCCTCATTCCGGTTGTATCATATGATGGACCTGATTTCTTACTCAAACTTTTATAGGTAGAGGAAATTGTAAACTTCCCTGGTGCATTTGGGTTTTATTCTTCTTTTTAGTCTTTCACATTTTACCAAAAGTGATGAGGAAAGGTTATTTATGAAATCAAATTGATTTATCTACTCCCATACTAAAATCTGAGGAAATTTGACGGTTAACAGCCCAAATTAGTACTTACTATGACACAGTTATTGTTTATGTTTTGTTTCATAGGACTTTGTAAGGAACTGTCATAAATATATTGATAAAAACACTTCCCTTGAAGCATTCACATTTTGCTCAGGAAATACAAAATTTTATTCACTTGGTTTATTTCCTTGGTTGATCTTAATAAAAATGGCTCTTGAAGATGCCAAGGTGGTCACATATTGTACACTCCTTGAGTGTTCTCTGTTATGCTAATTCAATGTGCAATTTTAGTGATTTTCTGCTTTCTCCCCTCTCCAATGTTTTTCTCCGGCTGCTCCTTGTTGAGGGTTTTGTTCCTCCTTGCATCAGGAAGGAATATCCACCCACATGAGCTTGAAGCATCTTATTAATGTCAACCAGAGATACAAAACAGAAGGCTTCAATACTGTTTGGAGATGCAAAATTATCAATATCATCTTTCTTCTCTATCCTTCTTTCTCTTCTCCTCTTCTCTCCCCTCCTCTCCTCACCACTCCCCTCCTCTGCTCTTCTCCTGTCCTCTCCCCTTCTCTGCTTTTCTCTCCTCTGCTCTCCTCTCCCTGCCCTTACCCTCTCATGCTCTATTCCCCTGTCCTTCTTTCTTTCTCTCTTTCCCTCTCTCTCTCCCTCCCTCCCTCTTTCTTGGCAAAGGGAGTGTATTGAGTATGTTAGCTAGTGATTATAATAAATCATACATTTTGACATAAAACATCTCATTAAATATTCCCAATAAATTTTCAAATGGTCTGTATTATTTTTGCAGAAGGTCATGTGGCCATAGAAGTAGTCACAATGTTAATATGCTGTTAACGAATAGATAAACAGTTCCTAATGTGGATGCAGTTCTAATATGTCAATCCTCAGAATACATGCTTATTCCACCATTTTGTAAAGACAGGTAACCATTTCAATTACTATATGTTATTTACTAAGTATTTTTCTGTGTTTCTTAATATAACAGACAAATCTCAGCCAGTGAAATGAGCACAGATTTACTTACTTACATTAACACATTCCACTTCCTTTTTGTAAAATAAGGCTATCATTCACTATCAAATATCTATGACTCCAACAATTGAAAACATTTTACTTTAAATATTGTCAAGAAATAAAATAGACAAAAGTAAGATGTAGCTAATAATAGCCAGTACTTGTTATTAGTCTTAATATTTATTAAAACTTATCTCGTTTATCTGAATTATTCAAAGTTTAGTTTTTATGTTGACAGATAAACCTCTGTGTTTGCACGTCTTTCTCATTGGGTTGGACATGTTCCAAGACTTTCTAAATAATAAGTTTTAATTAGCAAATATTTTTCTACCAAGGGACAATTTTTTTGTCTTGAGAGGAATGAAATGAGGAACTTAGTTTCTAGCTTTTTACATAATAATGTTTAATGTATCCTGATATACTCGCAAAAGCAATATTTCAGTATAGTTTTATGTAGTAATTTCCTCTGAATTGAAATATTCCATTCTGGAGGGAACAGAGAAGTTCATGAAACTCAGGAAATAAACAATTCATAGGTCTCAGAAAAGTTCATGCAATAATGACAACATATCCTCCGTCAGTGTTATGGAAACAGCAAACCATTACTGGCAAGAAGAGACACTCAAAGTGGCCATTGGATTGTGACACCCTCTACTTCACCTAGTCTAGCTTTTGTAAGTTCTACAGAAAGTGCCAAAGTTGGAGCATTCATGAATCATCACCCTTGCTGGGGTGGGAATTCCAGTGATACATCTGCCTTTGAATTATTTATACTACTCTAAGTAGTTCCAGATCTCTTATGCATAGCTTCAGAAATATCATTGGTTTACCAAGTTGTATTTGGGTATAATCATTACCTTGTTATTTCATTGATTCCCTCTTTGGGTTGAATAGGCATTTCTTCACACCAGGGAAAACTATACACATTACTTTAAACAATATTTCTGAACTCATAAAATTAACTAGACAGTAAGAATTAAAGAAAAAAGAGGCTTAAACGTGGCAGCCAATCAATGGAATGAAATAGAGCCAAGAAATAGATCCACATGGAATTCCACAAATGATATTTGACATACACAAAAAGGTGATTGCATGAGGTGAGATTAGGTAGTATTTTAAAAGAATAGAGGTACAATTAGACATCAACATACCTTCCATGAATTGATGCAAAGACCTGATTGTTGAAAATATAGTACACTTACATCATAGAACATGGACATATCAAAATAATACTCACCTATAAGGTTTATCATTATTGACTAGCTTTCGTAGTGCTGGATGGGCTATGCATGCTACCAAAGTAAAGAAGGAATAGCTAGCTAATCTTACCCTTCTGTGAACCCCCCTAGTGACAACAAACCAGCCTGATAGGACAGTCCTGTTAGTGTGATAGTGGCAAGAACATCATGGGAGCAACCGGCCCCATGATTAAAGGCCTCCTCCACAATTTGAAACCCACATATATCACCATTATTGGAAGTGAGGAACTGCGGCTAAGCAGGCAGTAATTCCTAATGAAGAACTTACTATTATTATTGTGTTAATTGGACATACTGTTTACCTGACTTCTAATGAATTATCATTACACCCACGCATTAGTGCACCGCTCATCCCTCAGCGGAGAAGCTCTGTTCCGAGAGGGCAATCAACACAGGTGTCCATAACTGATTAAAATGGAAGAATAACGTGCATCCTGAAAGTGGAAACCTGTAGTGCACTCCCTAAACTCATACCTCAGGGATCATTCCAGAAGCAGGGGCAAAGACTATGGTGGATGACTACAAGAAGACCGTGTTTTATGGATAGAATACAGCAGTTAAACATACAAACACCAGCATTGGAGACAGCATGCATAAAACTCACCCAGGCTTGGGCCAGATAAAATTTTAGCATAGAGAGGAGAGGTGGAAACATAGTGCCACTCCTAGTTAAGGAGCTATTAAAAATTGAGGGCTCCTAGTAGAGAAAGAGTTAGTTTTCATCTCCTGATAGATAGACCACCCTGCAGTTAAAGTCAAACATCCAGGAATATCTGGAAATATTAACTGCATTTGAAAAGTTAAAAAAAAAGGCAAGAGGATAAAATGTAGGGTGGATGATTAAGGGGAGAACAGATCAGAGAGAAGTTGGGAGAGGGAGTGAAGATGATAAAATTACATTGTATGAAATTCTCAAAGAACTAATAAAAAGTGAGTAAATGAAGAAAAAAAATAAAACGAGAGGGAGACATTGCATCTGTAGTACAAGCAACAACTGCTTCATAGGCCTAAAAGCAAAAGACAAAACCTTAGAATTTCCTAATCCTGATGAAGGGGGGCAACTGCATCTCATTAGCAATGACTTACTAGGTAAAATTCCTCAAACACAACTCATGAATGACAAAAAATAGATTTCATTAAAGTAAAAAATAAAACAAAACAATAAAACCAAATTTAAGCTTCAAGAAAACTGTTACCGGTATACAAGAAAAAAATGTCACTGATGGATTTCTTGCATATACAAATTACTTCTTACCTTCTCACAGAAAGACCCCAAATGGTTCACTTTAAAATGAATCATAAATCTATGTAGAAATTTCACCAAAGAGGATGTATTTCAAAGATGAAAAAAGGATGCACAATGCTATGCATTGTGAATGCTGTACAAGTGAAAACAATGAGTAGATACCATGTCCTACTTACTGAATGCTTAAATTCCAGACCCTGGATAGTTGTAAATTCCACCAAGTTTGTGGAGTAATAGTTGCTTTTATTCGTGTTTGTTGTGAATGCAAATTAAGAGAGCTACTTGAAAAGACACTTACACAATTTCTTTTTTTCTTTTTCTGGGTGGGAGGTATTCAAGACAGGATTTTTCTGCAAAGTCCCCTTAAGTAATTTCTTTGGGAATCAACTATGCTTGTTACTATAATCACAAAAGTTTCATTTCTAGCTTTATAAAGCGGGAGGGGGACTGATGTCCAAGCACTTGAATACATGTTTATATTGAACCTTTTTGTTTGTAATTGACAAGATTAAAAACCAGTCAAGACGTTCTTATGTGGGTAAATGGGTGATTCAAGTGTGAAAACTTCTGCCTATACAATGCTACACAGCAATCTTAAGAAATGTATTATAAAACATGGAAGATTTTGAAGTTGAAATTTGCATCAAGTGAAAGAAGCCATTCTGAAAAAGCTACATTCTCTATAATTCCAACTCTGAGGCATTCCTGAAAAAGCAAAACTGTAGAAATTTGGACAATCTTAGTGGTTTCCAGAGGCTTGCTTGGTCAGAAGGAAATGATAAACAGATGTTACAGGGTATTTGAAGGGCACGGAGACTATTACTCATGTTTATTTAACAGTGAATACATAGAGATTGGATTAATCATAAGTAATGGACTGTCTAACAGAGAGAATGATAATGAAACTTTATGTTCACTTAGTTAAAAGCCATGTCAGAACTGATTCATCAACTGCAACAAATTCATTATGTGAGTGCAGACTGTTGGTATTTGGGGAGGTTGAGTATTTGTGGTGAACAAGGTTGAATGGAAATGGTTAGTGTTCTCTGGTCAAATTTTCTATATATTTAAGCCTATCCAAGAAAAATATGATATGCAGTTAAAATTTTTAAATGTGGATCCTTTGTACAACAATTCTAATAATGTGTTGCCAGACCCAAGCTGAATTGAAATAGAAAATTGCTATATCACTTAACCTAATTTTATCTTTTTTCCTCACCCATTATAAATTTTATTGGTGTTAGATATTTTTAGATAGTAGTACATAAAACCACAAATTGATATTTAATGTATTTCTGTCTAAAGAGATCTACACATTGGTAGAATAAACTGACTCTCAACTAGGAAAAAGAGCTAACTGACTCAATTATGATGCTGTACTAAAGCAATTATGAGAATTCAAATATCTGTAAATAATGCTCATTTCACATACTGATTTATTGTTAGATATTATATGTACCAAGTGGAGGCCTGAAAGGGAGACTACTAACTAAAGGATTTTCATAAGTCAGAAACATTAATCTAGAAACGGTGTAATTTTCTCTTACTATGTGGATCAAGGTAACTGAACCTTCTCTTCCTGTATCATCAAACTGAGGGGACATACTTCAGTTGCTACCAGTGAGACTCATAGATAGAAGTTTGGCTGGCATAAGGTGCATTTCTGTTTTTAAAGTTCTTCCAATTGAGATCGTTCAAAACCTGTTAGTTTAATCCTCTTAAACTAAACTTAAAATAGTAAAAGTTTAACTCTCTTTTACTATTTTACTAACTAATAGATATTGCATTGCATACATACAGTAGAAGGACAGCCATATTGAAAACTTTAGCACTTAGTGCAGAAAGAGTAGAAATGTGATGCTTTACCTGGGGGTGGGTCATAACAATAAACACAAGATGAAGTATATAAGAGATAGTATTAAGGCTAGCAATATCTTCTGAAATATTAAATTGTATTCAGTCATCAGTCAACAAGTAAAGAGAGGGAGAGAGAAGGAGGGAGGAAGAGGGATAGTTTTGCAAGAAAAGTAGCTCAGCATCACTACATAGAGCTGAAATACTAAGATGTGTTAAGTGTGACCTTTAAGCATAAACTACTAAAATTCTCAATGGTTTTTTCAAACATCCCTAGTTCCATTTATCCCTTCTGTTTTCAACTCCTCCTGTGATCTCTGCCACCCTGTTTTTTCTATTAACCCTTCATGCCAACTGTGTCCAAATATTTCCAAAATGGTAAGATGGAGAGACCAAGCGACTTTTGGTTGTCTGCCCCTATTAATGTACTTACAGCACATCATTCTTTGGCTCTTCCAAAAAAAAAAACCAAAAAATAAAAAAACAAAAAACAAACCGCGGGGGTGTAGTTATGTTGAGAGAAGTTGAGAGTAAATACAATAAATATAAGTTGTATGAAATTCTCTAAGAAATAGTAAATATATTACAATACATTATCTTTTAAAGAGTGACTTGAGGACATTTCTGTAGTTATTTTTGTGTCTTAACAAAGCTTCTGGGCTAGGATTTTCTGTTTTTCCACATGTATTTATGATAACCTCATTATACCAGCCAACTCAATATTCAAACTTTCAGTTTATCTCCTAAGTCTGTAATCCATATTTCTATCTGATGCTGAATTGTGCTGAAGCTCTCTAAATGTACAATGTGGATATCTCTTTGTTTTTGGTGACAGCAATATCCTTTGAGAAACTGAATGCATAGAGAGTAGGAAACTCCCTTGTCATTCCCTATTTCTTAGAAACTGATACATACTTAATGTCTTTACCCAGCTTTTCTTACTCTGATCTCTTTTAGCTTAATTTCTGAATTTACAGTATGTTTGCCATTGCTGTGACTAAATCTTAGCTTGTGTAACCCAGTTCTAGATCTAGACTCCTTGGTCATGAACTTGTCCCTTTGAAAAACTCTGGTGTTCTGAAACCCTGTGTGTGAGGAAGCATATGGAGCTTCTCACTGAACCTCACAAATTGCTTTAAAGCATTTGAACTATTTCCAAATATACTCACACCAGGCTTTTGTACACACCGGATTCACCCTAATTCTAATTTCTGTCTTGTTTAATATTGCCTTGAGGCATTTACAATCTGAATATCATCAGAAATGCATAGGACTCTGATTAGAATATACTGCCAAAGGATGTCATTGGTTTAGGACAAAGCCTAAATGGATTTCTGAACTGTCTCTTATTTAATTTCTCAAATAACACAGTTTTGCAATTAACCTGATTTTAGAAACAATATGATCAAACTTTGGGGGAATAAATATATATTATTTTATAATTGAAATTCAAACAGACCTGTAACAAATCAGAAGGCTGAGACGAATAAAGTCTTCTGACTATAACTACAGCAAATATTTCTTAAATAATTTTAAAAAATAGAGTTAAAAAGAGTATTTCCAATCTCCTCCGAGAAACCAGTATTGCTCTAATACTACCACAACAAAACTACAGGTGGATCAATTATCAGTTATCAGTTAATCCATGATTAATGCAGATGCAAAAGTTCTCAACTAAATTATAGAGTAAAATAATTAATCTTAATACCACAAAATTAGTAATGTCTAAAATAATTGCAAATTCTAAAATAATTTTTCTCACTTTGAATGATAATCAATATCTCCCCTCGCACTTTTCACATTTTTCTCAAAATTTGATGTTTTGTATTATTTAAATTAGATAAGAAAATTTCGCATGTGTGCTCAGTATGGAATTGTCATTTTTAATGTTTCCTTTAGTTATCTGGATTTTATTTATTGATACAGTTGTCTTGAAAACCCCAAAAAGCTTTGGGCAGATAAACTCCAGGAATAAATTATATAAACAGGGTCCATTAAATTTTTATAATGCATCTGGTAATAACTTCAGTTTTGTGCAAGTCATAGATTCTGTGTTCAATAGGGCCACTGTAGAGCAATCCCAGGCATTATCCAACCCCTTTACCATTTACAAAGATTACAAGAAGAGTCATGAAACAGATTTGCTACACAAGCCCTGGTTTTCCTTCCCCTGAATAAGATGTCACAGGACACATTAAAATTTAAAAACTATTTATAAGAAGTCATTAGAATGATTCATAGTTATAATTATGCTGTTCAGGTGAATTTTGAAGTGATTGTGGTTAATTTAACATTATCATTTAAAATAATTTAAATATCAAGATTGGACACTCTAAGAAAACTAAAGGAACAAAAGATGTCCCAGTATCCTTGCTTCAAAAATTTCAGATATCTTGAAAGAATCTTGGATGTGTAAATACTACAATAATAATCACTTTAAATGTACATTAACATATTAATTTATATGGACTTTCTGCTCCTTTATGTAGTTTTTAACCTTAGACTAGTAAAAATAGGAGAATAGAATGCATATACTTTAGCAATAGAAAGCAGGTTTCTGGAGGTTAAGTGTACTTTCTATTATTAGGAAAATTATTTCATTGAATGTTTGTTTAGATCACAGAATTAACATGTACACACATTGCAGTGATGGACTTTTCTTATTGGTAATGTGAGAAATACTACCAAAGTCTGTAGAGTTGACTTTAGAATAGTAATAGAGAGAATCATAGTACTTATTGACAAATATCAGTATTTCTAGATTATTCTTTGGATGAAAAGAAAGTTCCTGAAAAATAAGTTTGCTTAATCTTGCTAAGAAACAACAAACAAGATAAAGCCAAGGACTGATCCCCAAGCCCTGGAGGTCTTGTAAGTTCTAAGTTGCTACAAAATATGAACTGTTTTAATAAAATTCTGTATTTCGTTTGTCCTTTATTACATCAATTCTTTTAACATTTTCATGAAAATCTAATATGGTTCTGCTATGATGAAAGCACTGCAGGCTGAGGGATTTTTTATCGAAAAGTAATTTATTTTATTTTTATTTTATTTTTTTCATACATTGTTTTGTTTTATTTTTTCCATTCAAGAACATAATTAAAGAAATATTTTTTTTCCTTTCTTCCCCTTCTCCTGGTCCCCTCCCACTACCCCCCCACCCCTCCTCCCTCCCCCTTCTTCCTTGAAAGAGGGCATGGTGCCCTGCCCTGTTGGAAGTCCAAGGCCCACCCCCATCCCTCCTGGCCTAGGAAGGAGTGCATTCAAAAAGACTCGGTTCTCAAAAAGATAATACATGCAGAAGAGAT
>PVIU01028587.1:0-18811 GCA_004026605.1 Ondatra zibethicus | reverse complement strand
ACTCATATTAACAAGATCAGGAATGAAAAGGGGGACATAACAACAGACACTGAGGAAATTCAGAGAATCATTAGGTCTTACTACAAAAGCCTGTATGCCACAAAATTGGAAAATGTAAAAGAAATGGACAGTTTTTTAGATAAATACCATATACCGAAATTAAATGAAGACTAGGTGAACAATTTAAATAGACCTATAAGTCACGAGGAAATAGAAGCTGTCATCAAAAACCTCCCAAGCAAAAAAAGCCCAGGACCAGATGGTTTTAATGCAGAATTCTACCAAACCTTCCAAGAAGAGCTAATACCTATACTCCTTAAGGTGTTTCACATAATAGAAACAGAAGGGTGATTGCCAAACTCTTTTTATGAAGCTACAATTACGCTGATACCAAAACCACACAAAGACGCAACCATGAAAGAGAATTACAGACCAATCTCACTCATGAACATCTATGCAAAAATTCTCAATAAAATACTGGCATACAGAATCCAAGAACACATCAAAAAATAATACATTATGATCAAGTAGGCTTCATCCCAGAGATGCAGGGCTGGTTCAACATACAAAAAATCTATCAATGTAATCCATCACATAAACAGAAAGAAAAAAAATGATCATTTCATTAGATGCTGAAAAAGCAGTTGACAAAATTCAACACCCCTTTATGATAAAGGTCTTGGAGAGATTAGGGAGACAAGGATCATATCTAAATATAATAAAAGCAATATACAGCAAGCTGACAGCTAACATCAAATTAAGTGGAGAGAAACTCAAAGCAATTCCACTAAAATCGGGAACAAGACAAGGCTGTCCACTCTCCCCATATCTCTTCAACATAGTGCTTGAAGTTCTAGCAATACCTATAAGAAAACATAAGGAGATCAAGGGGATTCCAATTGGAAAGGAAGAAGTCAAACTTTTGCAATTTGCAGATGATATGATAGTGTACATAAATGACCCCATAAACTCTACCAAAAAACTCCTACAGCTGATAAATACCTTCAGTGATGTGGCAGGATACAAGATCAACTCAAAAATATCAGTAGCCCTCCTATACACAAAGGATAAAGAAACAGAGAGGGAAATCAGAGAAAGATCACCTTTCACGATAGCCACAAATAGCATAAAGTATCTTGGGGTAACACTAACCAAGGAAGTGAAAGATCTATTTGACAAGAACTTTAAGACCTTGAAGAAAGACATCGAGGAGGACACCAGAAAATGGAAGGATCTCCCATGCTCCTGGATTGGTAGGATCAATATAGTAAAAATGGCAATTCTACCAAAGGCAATCTATAGATTCAATGCAATCCTCATCAAAATCTTAACAAAGTTCTTCATAGACCTTGAGAGAACAATAACTAAGTTTATATGGAAAAATAAAAAGCCCAGGATAGCCAAAACAATCCTATACAATAAAGGAACTTCAGGAGGCATTACCATCCCTGACTTCAAACTCTATTACAGAGAGACAGTAATGAACACAGCTTGGTATTGGCATAAAAACAGAGACGTTGACCAATGGAATCAAATCGAAGACCCGGATATTAATCCACAAACCTATGAACACCTCATATTTGACAAAGAAGCTAAAAGTATACAATGGAAGAATGAAAGCATCTTTAACAAATGGTGCTGGTATAACTGTATGCCAACCTGTAGAAGAATGAAAATAGATCCTTATCTATCACCATGCACAAAAATCAAGTCCAAATGGATTAAATCATATCTTATCAAACACTATCATCTGCAAATAACAAAAGTTTGACTTCTTCCTTTCTAATTGGAATCCCCTTGATCTCCTTATGTTTTCTTATAGCTATTGCTAGAACTTCAAGCACTATATATAAATCTGACCACACTGAACCTGATAGAAGGGAAAGTGGGAAGTAGACTGCAACACATGGGCACAGGAGACCACTTCTTATGTGTAACCCCAGTGGCACAGACAATAAGAGCTACAATGAATAAATGGGACCTCCTGAAACTGAGAAGCTTCTGTAAAGCAAAGGACACAGTCATTAAGACAAAAAGGCATCCTACTGAATGGGAGAAGATCTTCACCAACCCCACATCGGACAAAGGTCTGATCTCCAAAATATACAAAGAACTGAAGAAACTAGACGTTAAAATTCTAAATAACCCAATTAAAAAATGGGGTAATGATCTGAACAGAGAATTCTCAACAGAAGTTCTATTGACCAAATGATACTTACGGTCTTGTTCAACTTCTTTAGCGATCAGGGAAATTCAAATCTAAACAACTTTGAGATACCATCTTATGCCTGTCAGAATGGCTAAAATCAAAAACACCAATGATAGCCTATGCTGGAGAGGATGTGGTGTAACGGGAACACTCATCCTTTGCTGGTGGGAAGGCAAACTTGTGCAACCACTCTGGAAATCACTGTGGTGGTTTTTCAGGAAATTGGGAATCAACCTACCTCAGGATCCAGCAATACCACTCTTGGGAATATACCCAAGAGAAGCCCAATCATACTACAAAAGCATTTGTGCAACTATGTTCATAGTAGCATTATTTGTAATAGCCAGAATCTGGAAACAACCTACGTACCCCTCAATGGAAAAATGGATAAAGAAAATGTGGAATATATACACCTTAGAATACTACTCAGCAGTAAAAAACAATGACATCTTGAATTTTGCATGCAAATGGATGGAAATAGAAAACACTATTCTTAGTGAGATAATCCAGACCCAAAAAGATGAATATGCTATGTACTCACTCATTATTGGACTCTAGTCATAAACAAAGTCCATTAAGCCTATAGTTCACAAGCCTAGAGAAGACAAATAGCAAGGTGAACCCCCAAAAAACTATATATACATCCTCCTGGAAATTGGAAGTAAACAAGATCACTGGGGAAAAGTTGGGAGCATGAGGGTGGGGCAGGGGTGAGGATGGGGGAATGGGAGAGGAGAAGGAGAAGGGAGAAGGGAAGGATTGGAGAGAGCTTGGGGTAGTGGGAGGTGGGGATGGAGGAAGGGTGGATATAGGAGCACGGAAGAAGATATCTACATTAAGGGAGCCATTTTACGGTTGGCAAGATACTTGGCTCTAGAGGGGATCCCAGGTGTCCACAGGGATGTCCCCAGCTAGGTCCTTGGGTAGCAGAGGAGAGGGTGCCTGAACTGGCCTTGCCCCACCATCACACTGATGATTATCTCTAATATCACCATAGAATCTTCGTCTGGCAATGGATGGAGATAGAGACAGAGACCCACATTCACATCAGAGCAGTGGACTGAGATCCCAATGTCCAGTTGAAGAGCAAAGGGAGGGAGAAGATGAGCAAGGAAGTTAGGAACGTGAGGGGTTGGTCCACCCACTGAGACAGTGTGCCTGATCTAATGAGAGCTCACCAAATCCAGCTGTACCGGGACTGAAAGAGCATGTGATGAAACCGGACTCTCTGAATGTGGCTGACAATGGGGGTGGACTTTGAAGCCATCAATAATGGCACTAGGACCTGTTCCTACTGCATGTACTGGCCTTTTGGGATCCTGTTCTATTTGGATGCACACCTTCCTAGGCCTGGATGGAAGGGGGAGGGCCGTGGACTCCCCACAGGGCAGGGCCCTCTCTTAAGGATGGAGGGGGAGGGGGGAGGGTGAGTGGTGGAGTGGGAGGGGAATCAGAGAAGGGAAGGAAGTGGAAGTTTTTGAATGGACAAATAAAAAAAATGACATCATGAATTTTGCAGACAAATAGATCGAACTAGAAAACAATAATCCTGAGTAAGGCAACCCAGACCTAGAAAGACAAACATGATATGTCCTCGCTTGTGAGTGAATATTATCTGTTAAGTAAAGGATAATCACACTATAATCCACAGACCTAGAGAGGCTAAGTAGCAAGGAGGGCTCGCATATGTGTGGGGCACATGAATCTCCCTGGGAAGGGTAATGGAATAGATTTTGTGAGTGAACTGGGGAAGGATGGGTATGGAAACCGAAGGGAGCAGGCAGGAGGAGGGACAGTGGTGGCAAGTGGGTGGGCGAGAATATGGGAAGAGGGTAAAGACTGGAATAGGGGACATTTTAAGGGACAATGTGAAAACCCAGTTCAGCAGAAACTTCCTTGAGCCTATGCGGAAGAGCCTAGTGAGAACTCCTGGTAGCGGAGGATGTGGACCCTGAGCCATTTTCTGTAACCAGCATAGGCTTCCAGTGCTGGGACTGGGACACCAACCCAGCCACAAAACCTTTGACCCTCAACCTTTCCTGGCTGCAAGATGTGCTGAGACAATGGTGGCTCAGAACTTGTGGGAGTGGCCAGCCAAGGACTGGTCTAAGTTGAGGCCAAAGTCAGGAGATGGAATCCATGCCCAACACTTCCTGGATGGCCCAGATTTCTAGGGTAGAACCAAGCACAACTGACAAAACAAAACAAAACAAAACAAATACAAAACAAAAACCAAAAGTAAATGAAATGATTCCTGTGATATACTCATAGATTGGTGTCTAGCCCAATCATCGTCAGGAGAGGCTTCTTCAGGCAGCTGACAGCATCGGATGCAGAGACCCATAGCCAAACATTAGGTGTAGCTTGGGGGACCCCACAACACAGGGGAAGGAAGGATTGTAGGAGCCGCAGGGGTGGGGGATACCATGAGAACGTGGCCCACAGAATCACCTGAGCAGGGCTCATAGGGCTCACAGAGACGGAAGTGACAATCATGGAGCCTGCGTGGGTCTGCACTGGGTTCTCTGCATACATGCTGTGGTTGTTTAGCTTGGTTTTTTTTTGTGTGTGTGTGGGGGGGATTCCTAACAGTGGAACTGGAGGTGTCTCTGACTCTTTCTCCAGCCCTTGGGACCCTTTACCTCTTACTGCGTTGCCTTGTCCAGCCCTCGTATGAGTGTTTGTGCTTGGTCTTATTGAATCTTGTTATGCCTTGTTCCTTTGATGTCCTGGGAGGCCTGCACTTTTCTGGAGGGAAACGGAGGAGCAGTGGATCTGGGAGGAGGAGGTGTGTGTGGGAACTGTAAGGAGTGGAGGAAGGGGACGTTGTGATCACCATGAGAGAATAAAAAAAGAAAGACTGTCTCCTCTGAGGCCAGGGGCTCAGTGTGGGAAGATAGTTACAAAATCACATAGGAAGTAAAGCAAACAAAAAATAAGTGGTGTGTGTATATGTGTGTGTGTGTATTATGTGTGTGTATTATGTGTGTGTATATATATGTGTGTGTGTATTATGTGTGTGTATTATGTGTGTGTATATATATGTGTGTGTGTATTATGTGTGTGTATTATGTGTGTGTATATGTGTGTGTGTATTATGTGTGTGTATGTATGTGTGTGTGTATTATGCATATTTCTCTGCATCTTACCTCCATCTTGACACAGTTTTCTACTGTTTTAACAAGTTATATATGAAACCATAGTTTTGGTCCAGGCTCCTGCCCAAGGCTCCACCAGACCAAAGCAGAATGGAGTCACTTTTGCTAAATCTCATGCAATATGTAATTCATCTGAACTTTGTATTGGGCCTTGGTTTTATTTATTTATTTATTTATTTATTTATTTATTTTTTGAGACAGGGTTTCTCTGTAACTTTGGAGCCTTTCCTGGAACTAGCTCTTGTAGACCAGGCTGGCCTCGAACTCTTGTTTTTGTTTTAATACGAGAGGTTCTAGTCAACTTGAGTCAGCACAAAAAAGAAATATCTTCAATTTTAATCCTTTAGGGAAAGCAGCAGAAATAGCCAACCTACTTTTTTGCTGTTTTTTCTTTTCTTTAGCCCTTGCCCGTGGCCTCCTCTGCTCAGTTCACAGAAACATTTATTGTACTTTATGAAGTGAGTTGGTGTTCAATTCTATGGTAGATAAAATTCAATTTAACCCATAAACTAGGTTTATTGTAATTTTGCTTTTTAATGCTATGTTCAGTAAGTATTTCTAGTGCATAGAGTTGCTCCCATGCAAATATGAAATTTAGTTAGGGTCAAACTGTTGTCTAAAATGCCAGTGATTTACTAACACAGTAAAAAAGAAAATAGAAAGAAATCAGCAATTTTAGAACTTTTTGTGTCTTTAAAATAAGATGTGATTGTATCCCCTATTTCCTGTCTGAAAAGTTTTCCCCTTTCTTTTATTTCTTTATTATTTCCTTTTCTTCTTCTTTTTTGAGGTAGGGTTTCTCTGTGTAGCTCTGGCTGTCCTGGAACTTACTCTGTAAACCAGGGTGGTCTCAGTCTCAGAGATCCACCTGCCTCTTTCTCCCAGTGCCCAGAATTTTTCTTTCTTTCTTGCATCTTGCCCCTCAGAATATGAAGGTGCCAAGGGTTTCTAATATAAGAGAGAAATCCGTATTCCAAATATTTCCCCTTTGGTCTCCACCATACTTCCCAGTATCACCTGTATTCCTAGGGTCTGCCTTTCACTGGCCTGACTTCATTTCTTTAGCGTATGGCTGTCCATCCAGTGTCCTAGTATAACACCAAATAGCTTTCTCTAGCAACTTCATAATCCAAAAATCCAACTGGCATTGTATTAGAATCTCATTAAATAGTAGATGGCTCATTCAAATTAGAATAATTTGAGAAATCTTCCGTTATAAAGGGATAGTGAGAGCGGTGGGATTCAGTTCAGAGATCCTAAGTGATAGCCCAGTTATCTGGGATAATTCCACATTCTCTAAGTAGAGACAAGTAGCTGGACTCCTAATGAAGAAGTTGGTATAAAGAAGTTCACTTTGACGGTGTTTTTTGGTGTGAATTGTTGAGTGAATACATATTGTTTCTTTGGATGTGAACTGTTAAGATTGATCTCCTTGTGGATGTTGCTCAAATACCTGATTGTTTTCAGTGCCAAGGAAAGATTTCACTGGGCCGGTCATGCAAGTAGAATTTCACTTTTCCTTCCCTCAGTTCTGCTGCTATCATGGGGGAGAGCAGAGACCACGCCTGGAAATTCTGCTTTGCTACAACAAAAAGGGAGCATGGACTTGGTTTGGGAGTGGGGTGGTTGTAGCTAAGCCCTGGGGTGAGGTGGTGGGAAACCCTTTGAGGACTTCAGCGGAAAGACTGACTGAAGCATTTGTGGCAGACATTGAGTTGGTCCTGAGGTTGGAAATAGTTTTCTCTGAGGCTAGGCCATCTGTGTTTGTTGATTGGCACCTGTTGAAGTCAATCTCCTCAGCACCTGCAGACTCTGAGACTTGGGCTGCTATCTTCTCCAGTACCTACATTTCAGGAGATGTTCCGCAGGTCCTTGACACAGACGTGCCATGGTTGTGAAGTACATGAGACTCCAGGAGAAGATTACGTGCACTTCAGATGGAAGCATTTACAATGGCAGTTTTCTGAAACAAATGCAACAGAAAGGGAGATTAGGACCCACAGCTGGGAAGAAGCATGTTTAACGTTCAGTCAGACTCAGTCTGTCATGGGCTGTGCAGTTGTTTTCCTTTCAGATTAGCTTGGGATGTGGCTGTCTTTGATGTAACTTGTAGGGGAAGGATGGAGTATGCTAACAGCTTGATTTAAGTTTGAGCCTCATACCTCTTAAGGAGTGATAGTTTATCCCTTTCTAAGTCCATGCCCTGTCTTCCTGCTCAATTTCAAATATTTTAGGAACATTATTAATCATTATTAATCTAAGAATTATGTATGGTAGGACAGAGCTGCCTAGATTTTTCTGCTGTTACCTCATTAATTACTCGGCTGGCATTCCCAGTTTCACTGCTTCTCATACTATTAGACAATGTTGGTTTTGTAGGAATTCAGAATGCAAGAATTGTGGAGTCATGGAGATATCCACTCAAATAGAGGCCTGAGAGACCTGGTAGTGTGCGGGATGGTCAGAATCCTGGTAGGTAAGCCTGAATGGACAATGCATATGACTGTGAAAGTAAAATTACAGCTAGAACAAAGACCTCTGGCAGTTAGAGATGCCAGGAACATGAGAGGTCTGCTAAGTAAACAAAGCCCCCTAATAGGCAGAACTATCCCAAGAGACCTGTACCAAGGAAAGCCACATGAATGGAGCTGTCTCAGCCATTTGGCGTTTACACCACAGCACCATGTGCCCTTGATGATGGACTTGGAGTTTCAAGTTCATGCCTGTCCTCCTGGGTTTTGATCTTGCTTGGGTACCATTTCTTTTTGTGCCCACATCCCTCCTTTTTGGAATGAGAATGTTTGTTCTATATCATTATATTTTGGAAGTGAATAACTTTCTGATTTTTTTGGGGGGGGTGCTCATTATAAGAGTCTATCTTAAGTCTCAAGAGACTTTGAGCTTTGGACTTTTGAGAAATGCTGAAACAGTGAGACTTCAGGAAACTACAGAAGTAGATGCATTTTTTATTAGGAGATGGGCAAGGTTTCAAGGGATAGAATGTTATAGTTAACGTATGAAGGTTCTTCCCAAAAGGTCTGTGTATTGAAGGCATGCTTCCTAGCTAGTGGAAATATTGTGAGAGGTAATTGGGTTACGAAAGCACTAGCATCATCAATAAATTAATCCACTGATGAGTTCCTATGTACCTGAGCTCTTAGGAAGTGGGGCCTAGTTTTAGGACATAGGTTACTCGGAGCATGGATTTAAGGGTCTTGTCCATAAACCTTTCCTACTCGCACTGTAGTTTCTGACCTCCAGAGAATGATCAACTTTACTGCACATGCCTCTCTCCTCTGGTACCTCTGCCTTGCCACAGACACAAAAGCAATGGAGTTAGCTGAGCATGGCCTGAAACAAGCCCGAACCTCTTCTTCTTTAAGTTGTTTTTCTTAAATATTTTATTGCAATGATGAAATGTCCTAACATAGTCTGAAGAATGCCAAATAAACACTCATAGTCAAATTTTCTTTATCCACAGAAGGATTTGCATGCCATCTAACTGACTCTACCAAAGAAAAGATGATTTCACGGCTTGAGAGTCAATAGTCTAAAGTTCTCATACCTGGGCTTCCAAATTTATTGGCACAGTTGATCTTTCCCTAAAGTCCATCACAATGCCCTGCTACTGTGTCAGGAAATCTCCTAATGAACACACATTGTCTGAGCCAGTGTTTCTTCTTTCTTAGTCCATACTTGTACACGTATTCAGGTAACAAACTAATTTCTGCCACTTGTTCTCTGTTCTACCCAAACATCGCCTGTCTTGTGGTGTGAACTTCTGCTGTCTCTCCCTAACCCAGAAATGGCCCCCACCAAGATGTCTCCTTCCTTACTCTCCCTCCTCCCCCATGAAGAAAGGGAGGAGGGACTGAATGGGGCAGGGAAATCAAGGTCCTGGTGGGGTAACCCACAGAGACAGCTGACCTGAGCTCGTGGGAGCACAGTTAGGGAGTCTGTGTGTGTGCGTGTGATGTTACATAGCTTGCCCTGTAAGGCTTCTAGCAGTGCAATCAGGGCCTGTCCCCGGCACTTAGCTGGCTTTTGGGAACCTGTTCTCTATGCTGGATTACATTCTCCCAGCCTTGGTTCGGAGGGGGGAGCTTGGTCCTGCCTTGACTTGATGTGCTATGCTTTGCTCATGCCCATGTGATGTGGGATGTCCTTCTGTATTTGTGTTCCTTTATTGGTTAATAAATAAAGCTGTTTCGGTCAATGACTTAGCAAAATAAAGCCAGGCAGGAAATCCAAACAGAGAGACATATAGAGAGAGTAGGAGGAGGCAAAGAGACGCCATGTAGCTGCTGAAGGAGAAAGACAACAGAGCTCCAGAACCTTACTGGCAGCCACAGCCTCGTGGCATTACACAGATTAATAGAAATTGATTGATTCAAGATGTAGGAGCTAGCTAGAAATATGCCTGAGTCATTGGCCAAACAGTATTGTAATTAATATAGATTCTGTGTGATTATTAGGGTCTCTTTTAACACCCAGGGGAGGCCTGTCCCTTTCTGCATGGAGAGAGAGGAGTGGATGGGGACTGGGTAGATCAGAGCCAGGGGAGGGAAAGGGAGGAGAGGAGGGAGGGGAAACTGTGGTCAGGATGTAAAATAAATGAAAAAAGTTAATTAAATATAAAATCAGAACCTCTGTTGTTCTTTATGTTGTCAGTGAGCTATAAGATTCCATAAGGATTTTTATATTTCATTAGAGAAGTTCAAATCAATTTGAATATTTTATTTATTAAATATTTTTGCTTTATTCTTTGTAGAGCTCCAAGGCAAATTAATTGAAGATTTTGTGAACTGAAGAAAATAACCCTTGTCAAACTCTTACTAAAACGTTGTCTAGAGTGACTTCTTGTAGAGGATTTAAAGAGGTCTATCGTCGCTGACTTCTCTGTTTTCTTCAAGAATGGAAGAAACCATTGTCTGAGGACCAGAGACCAGAGCTGTGTCCAGATTTCCACATTTCAAAAGTTACTCTTTAAAGTTTTGTTCTGTAATATTACATTTGACAAAAGACACTATAGAAATTGAACCATTTCATCTTCACAAAAGAAAGAGAAAAATCAGTTTTTCAAAGGAATAATTTTCTTTCTTTTTTTTTGGTTTTTTTGAGACAGGGTTTCTCTGTAGCTTTGGAGCCTGTCCTGGAACTAGCTCTTGTAGACCAGGCTGGCCTTGAACTCATGGAGATCCATCTGCCTCTGCCTCCTGAGTGCTGTGATGAAAGGCGTGTGCCACCACCGCCCGGCATAATTTTCTATTTTAAATGTGAACAATTACAAACATTTCTGGGCTTTGCTCTTTTCTGAAGGGAAATGAAGGAGCAATAGATCTGGGGGAGAGGGGAGGTGGGAGGGATTTGGAAGGAGTGGAGGGAGGGGAGGATGCAGTTAGAAGGTTTGCATGAGAGAAGAATAAATGAAAATAAAAACAAAAAGAAAACCCCTTCTGGTTTCTCTTCACTATAGACTTGCCTGCAGAATATGTTATTACTTTGATTTTTGCGTCATGAGGCTACATGGGCAGTGATAATTTCCTTGAAATTTTATTTTACTGTCTGGAAGGTTTTCTTAGTCCCAGAGTTTGTCATCTGATTAAACATGGCTGTTGCACACTCTTCAAATGCTCCCCAGAGCATGGAATTGTGCCTCAGTCACATGATGTGAATATTATACTCCTGCTTAACTGGAGGGTACATGGATTTGATCACCTTCCGTTGCTGAGTCAAATTGTGTCATTGACATCTTCTTCTTTTATTAAAAGATAGTTTTTAGATTAATTTATTTTATTATGTTTTTATATACGACTGTTTTGCCTCAGATCCCCTGGGACAGTAGTTAGACAGTTGTGAGCCACTATGTGGGTGTGGTGCTGGGAATCAAACCCTTGTCCTCTACAAGAGCAACATGTGCTTTTAACTGCTGAGCCATCTCTGCAGCTCCCCCCTCCTCTTCTGGATGCTTGTAGAGCTGAATATTCTATTGCCATCATTCATCTCTGCTGTCATGCTCTAGATGGAACTTTACTAAAAATGAGTAATATATAATTTTAGCTTGTTTTACTATCCTAGCTTCCTTATGAAAATTAGCAATGAGGTGAATGGAGAGAAAGGGTTAAGAACAGAGACTCTGGAGACTATCTGAGTTCAAATCTCATGCTGTAACCTTTTAGTCAATCTTGGTAAAGTTTCCTTACTCATTTTCCACATCTGCAGAACTTACAAAGAACGCTACTTGCATCATAGGCTGTCACAGGGAGTGAGGATTAACATTGTGAAAAGCTTTGCACATACAGTGCACTATCCAAAGTAGATGAGTTTGAGTTGATGCCCCTGGAAATTGGAAGAGATGGAATTTTAACAAGGTATTTTGGGCTCAAAGTCTATGCTTTCTTTTTCCTGCAACACTGCATTTGGTGTTCTGCCTTACATAGTTTACTTCCTAGACACAAACTCACTCCAGCCAAGCACCCTCTGGAAACCCACTCTCAGCTCCCATGTCCTAAGGGCGTATACCGTGGGGTTAAGAGATGGGGGGATGACAATATGCAGCACATTGAGGAGAACAGGGATGAGGGGAAACTTTCTTTTTGCTAGGTGAGTGACAGATACTAAAATAATAGCTGTGTAGTAAAACAGAATGAGGATGAGGTGGGAGCTGCAGGTACTGAGGGCCTTAGATATCGCTTCAGCAGAATTCAGCCTCAACACTGTGCGAATAATTAAAGCGTAGGAAGCAAAGACCAGAATCATGTCACTTCCAGCCACAAGCCAGGCCAAAGCCAACTGGTAGAACCTGTTAACAGTGATATCATCACAGGCCAGACTAGTGACCCCCAAGTTAGAGCACAGGCAGTGATCAATTTCAGTTCTGGAGCAGTATTGTCTTTGGGCAGCTAGTACAGGTACTGGGACGGTTAACAGGCCGTTCCTGAGAAGCATGGATATTGTGGCTTTGATTACGAACGCTTCAGTGACTATGGAAGGATACTGAAGGGGATAACAAATGGCTACATATCTATCCACTGCCATACATAGGAAGATGCCTGACTCCATGCACATGAAAGAGTGGATAGCATAGATCTGAGCGAAACACTCAGGGAGGCTGATGGCCTTGGCATCAAACCACAGGATGGCCAGGATCTTGGGCATGCTGGTGGTAGCCAAGCCAATATCTACTGCAGCTAAGATACCAAGAAACTGATACATTGGCTGATGTAGGCTAGACTCATGGTGGATGGTGATCAAGATGAGGAGATTGGCACCAAGAGCTATAAGGTAAAGCAGAGCCATGGGCAGGGAGACCCAGTGTTGCCACTCATGAATGCCTGGGAATCCCAGCAGGATGAACTCAGACACTTGAAACTCTGAGCTGTTGCTTGCATGCAGTGTGGTATCCATATCATGGTATGTCTTGTTCTCAGCATCTGCCTGTGTATTAGGGGAAAACAGAAAAAGACCATGATTATCTAGACTGAAGGAAGAGGAACTGGTCTCACCAATAATGTGGTCTTTTGAACACACTGAATTCTCAATAAATTATCAATTTTAGAAAAATTCCAGATAGGTACAAAAGGACCCAGATGTTGATTGTTTTGGTTATCTTTTGCCCAATTTCTCTTTGATGGCTTTCACATGCTGTGAAATATCCACTTACGTTGCTATATATAAATTTTAAAATGTTTATATTTGTATTCCACTATCCAAACAAGAAATAATTGCAGAATATTATTCTTTCCCTAAATTTTTTTACTAATATTTGTTTCTGAATAACTACTAATTTTTAATGATTGACGTTTTGGCTTATAAAGTACAACCAATTTACATGGAATTGATTTTGCTACTAATGAGAAATATGTAAATAAACTGATTTTGAATAGTTAAACATGGGGTCTGCTTCTCTCACTGAGTGATTATCCCGCTTCCTTTGTCACATAGTGAGTCTTCTATGACACACGTAGACACTCACGCAAATGCACGTACACAGAGAGAGTACAATTCTATTCTGGAAGTCTACTGTTTCTATTTATGGTTATTTTTGTGTAAATATCAGGAAGTTTAGTACACACAAAGTTTCATTTCTTTCATTATTCTCTTCAATTTTAATTACCACTGATGCATTAATTTTCTAGATTAACTTTAGAATTTCTGTGTTGATTTATGAAATAGTACTGTTCTGTTTGGGGCTACATACAGATACATTTTTAGAAAAAACAGGAGCTTTTGCATCATATCTTTTCATTCACAAATGTGGATGATTTCTTCCTTTATTTACCTCTTTAAAAATACGCATTAAAATGTGTACTGGGCAGATGTAGAGACAGCTCTGCGGCTAAGATGAAGACACAGCTCTGAGGCTGTGCTGAAGAGACAGTTCTGTGGCTCAGCTGAGCGTTAGAAAAGTTAGCTTTTCTAACGAGTGGAGTTTGGTTCATAGCACTCATATCAGGGAGTTCACAAAGCCTATAATCCCAGCTTCAGCGGAATTGACACCCTTTTCTGGCCTCTGAGAGCACCCATACACACATGTGCACATACACACATGCATACACATAGGTAGTAAACAAAACAAAAAAATAAACCTTTAGAATGTTGCACTGTGATATTCACATAATTATTATATTTTTGAGATTTTTAACATAATATATGATTGGCTCTCTATATTATGTATTTAAATATACTTATGCATATAAATGTATACATAAACATTATACATTTTACATATTTCTTCTGGCATATGATCATCTGTGGAGTTGATCCTTATTATCGTCATTTTTGTCATTTCTTCTTGTATTCATTAACTTTAATAGACTCATGCTGTTTCTATATTGTATTCATTTATTTACTTTTTTGAGATTGAGTCTCATATAAGTCAGCTTGGCCTCAAACTAGCTCCGTATTCAAGAAGACTTTAAACTGACCCTCCTGCCTCTGCCTCTCAAGTGCTGAGATTACAGGATTGTGCCACCATGCCTAACTCAGTTTTTTTTTCAAGATAGGGTTTCTCTCTAGCTTTGGAGCCTGTCCTGGAACTAGCTCTTGTAGATCAGTCTGGCCTCGAACTCACAGAGATCCACCTGCCTCTGCCTTCCGAGTGCTGGGATTAAAGGCGTGCGCCACCACCATCTGGCCCCTCATTTTTTTTATTGTATCAAGTACACAATTACTGATGGTTAAAATACCTTATATTTACACATTGTAGTTTTATTTTTGTCTTCTATATCATTCTCTTTGCTAAGGTATTGTTAATGTCTAGTTTCTCACTGATACTGTTTCTTAAAGCAGTTTTAAAGATAGAACGAAAAGTTGCATAAAAAGTGTTGATTCTCTTTCTAAATATTTATATCTCTTATTTTTTGTTTTCTGCTCAATGAAATGGTTAGAAGTTCATGGACAGGGTAAAACAATGATTTCATGTAAATCAGCTTTTTAATTTATGTTAATGGGAATTCAGTTTGGATTTACATTAAATACTCTATTTTTGAATTTTTGTCTTTGACATTATATACATTTTGTCAAACATAATAAAACAGTTCTTTGGAGTGCATCATTACTGTCCTGGAGAAGCTGGATGTAAACTATCCTGTCAAGCCCCCTAGCCTACCATCACTGGTCAGCTCAGACTGCTGCCTCATTTGGAGTGCATCGTTACTGTTCTGGGGAAGCTGGACGTAGACTATCCCATCAAGTCCCCTGGTCTACCATCACTGGTCAGCTCAGACTGCTGTCTCATTCCTCTCTTGCTTCCTGATCATAGATCCCAGTCCCTACCTGAGCGAACAGCTGGGAAAAGGAAATATTGAAGATGATGAATTGTAAAAAGAAAAGAAAACCAACCAAGGAAGCCAGAGATGAGATTTTTAGTTAGAGACTAGGAGAGACTCTCGTCTCACCTCTCACTCAGATCAGGACTGAATTAAAATGCTGGGACTCTGTCCATCCATCTCCCAACATGCAGGCCTTCCCCGACTTACTTACCCCCTCAGGAGGGTGTGAAGAGGTTCCCTGTTAAAAGGTCCTGCAGCAGCTTCTGCTGTCCATGCTATAGTGACCTGTGCACAGCCTACCATCCAGAACACACCCTCCCCTCTTCTTCACATCTGGAGTCCGGGGTTTAGTATAATTCCCCAAGTTGCCTGCTTCTGTTGTGTTGATTGTCGGCCCTTCTTACTCTATCCTCAGGAGCCAAATGCCTTAAATGTTGCCATGGGAATAAGACTTAAGAGTTCTTTGGCAAGTAGCCCTGGTCCCAGGGGCAGCCTCGCAGACCATTTTTCACTCCAGGTTCCTCAGACATTAATTCATTCCAGTCTCATCAGTCATTCCCTAGTTATAGGAAGGGTCTGAAAACTTTCTTCCTATCAAGATCTTTATCTTTGGTCAATGTCTCTTCTACAGACAACACTCTATTTTACTTCCTCTTATTTGTGTTCTGCAGATTTAAAACTTACCATGTTTACTTTTGTCTTAACCCACATATTGCTCTTGCTAGGGACCTCAAAATGACAAAATAATGGATATATTTTAGAATTGAATAATTCTAAAATTCATGTTGATTACTTCCTTCATCCATGACTATTTTCTCTTTTTTAATGAATTTTTAAATCTTGAATTACAATAAAGAGTAATGAATTATTTTCCCTGACAGAAGCATTAGTTTGTTTTGGTAAAAACTATTTGTGATAGTTTTCACCAACCAATGTATTTTGAGAAGAAATGAATGAACTCAATGGTGGTTGGTGTGTGTGAATTCCCAGCATCCACGTGATGGCCCACCAGCATCTGCAACTCCAGTTCCAGGGAACTAATGCTGTCCATAGACACCAGACACATACTTAAGTGGTGCACAGACATATATATAGGCAAAACATTCATATACAAACAAAACTAAATAGATCTTTGAAAATGGCGCATGTTGAGCCAGTCAGTGTAGAGTGCATGCAGCCCTGGACATCACATCTGCTGATGCTCCCTCTCAGCTGCCTGAACACCACTTGTTCCTCTAAGAACTTGGGTATTGGATTTATTTATAGAAGTGGAATTAAATGACAACAGTGTAACTGGATGGAATTATACCTATCCTTGGGTCAAAGATGTTTAAATGGTGATGTTGTCTGAAATGAATTTTGAATGACAGAATTATAAAATGAACCTGATAGGTCTGACTGTATTACAAAAAATCTGTATGACCCTGGGGAGAGGGTCATGTTGATGCTCGTCAGAACAGACACTTCTAAGTTCAGAGGTGGCCCAGAATCAACACATTAATGCTCTGACCTACTTCCTGGAGAATCTTCAAGGGTTCCTGAGATGAGTAGTGAGGTGCCTAGCCTAGTGACGCTTGATAGTAAGTAGGTATAGGTAGACAGGTCTAATCCACTGAGTTGTTCTGATGATCAGCAGTGACAGCGAGAGATGTAAGGTTACCATAGGCTTCTATCCAGACTGCTGCGTAGCTGACTAGTAGGCTATATGTGCTCTTGTGCGTACTGGTATTTCCTGACTGGGATAGGCAGATATCCTGGATTTTGATTTGTATTTATGCCAATGAAAATATTCAAATATCAACAGAGAACTAGAACAGACGTGTGTGTGTGTGTGTGTGTGTGTGTGTGTGTGTGTGTGTGTGTGTGTGTGTTTCGCTGGAGTGCTCTATTTCTTAGATACATCTTGAGCTCAGAAATTTTAAAATTTGGATCCCTTGTTTAAAAATTATCATATCAAAGGACTCATTTTATTGCATTATACTACAGAAGCAACAGAAAAAAAGAGTTCTCTTTTGCTATTTCCTGGGGTGATGGGTTCCAGCTACCCTCGAGAAAGGGGGTTGTGTCTATTCAATGGAGACAGGTGGACTATCTGCTGTGTGCCCAAAGCAGTCTTTTATGTATCTCTTAATGCTTCCATGCCAAACAGTAAAAGTTAATGGCAGGAGTATAGATTTAAAAGTCTCAATTATGTAATCATAATGGCATTATTTTACATTGATATTCCAACCATGAACTCTATTAACAATCAGTTTAATGCATCTTGAATACAAACGTATCCATTTGCCTTCTCTGTAAAATGCCTCTGGGCCCTTTAATTAGTACTGTTCAATCAGTAGAACCAAGCTAAGCTTTGTCAGTAGAAGGCATGAAGGGAGTCTAAAGGTTTCCTTTCTCTGCTGGAGGCGAAATTCATAATACTATGAAACCACATTTTCCACCTCTGTGGTGTGCCAGCAAAAAATTCAAAGATGTATTGAGAGAATTTCACTTTTAAAGAAGGATTTTATTTGGTGAGTTATTAAGAAGGCACACATGGACATATTAGGCATAGAAGGGGTTTGTAAAAGCCCTGTAGATTGAAGACTTTGGTTGCTCCGCTAACTTTACCTATCAGTCTGTATCTCAGGCTTTTGTACGACCGTGGTGTGTGTGTGCACATTTCTTCAGTCTTTCCAGTCTCTACTCTCATTTGCTTATTTATATCACTAGGGCCTCCAGCACAGTGGGCAGTAAGAATGTCTCACCGCCACGTACCACGTTAACCGCACTCATTATCTACAGGCTTATCTTCATGTTTGAAAGGCCTTGCTGCTGTGTGCTGAGTTTGCATGTTTGCTTCTGTGTCGTTGAATAAGACATATACTTTCTTTCTCATGTATTTTGCTAATATGTGGAATTATCTCAAGTTATTTTGAATGACAAATTATCTTGTGCTCTTGTTAATAGACCTCCTTATGTACTCCTAATATATTATTCTTTTTACCTACTGCTGAGTTTTATTTGCTAATTAGTTTGTTGAGAATTTTTATTCCATGTACATGAAGGATATTGATCCAGGCTTTCTTATTCTGTAATGTATCTATTATTATTATCAGATTTATAGTGTCATAACTTGGTCTGAGACATGTTTTCCTTTAAGTTCCCATTTTCTTTTATTTTGTTGTTAATTAAATGCATTTAAAATTTTAAATTAGTTGATATACATATAAAATAATGTATTTAATTATGACACTTTCATTGATCTATGTAGCATATTTCAATTATATTTGGCCCTTTACACCTTCTCTTGTCCCCTTTCTCCAATAGTCCTGTTCCTACTTTCATGTATTTTTAATTTTAGATTTAGAGTCTACATATGAGGAGGTACAGCATTTGTCTTTCTGAATTTAGCTTATTTTGCTTAATATAATAATATTCAGACCACCCTGTCTTGTAGATGACATAGTTTCATTCTATATGGCAGATGGCTGAATATCACTCTACTGTGTAGAAAAATCTCATATTTGTCCATTCATCTATTGATGGGCACATAGGATGATCCCATATGTTGGCCTGTTTGAATAGTGCCACCGCAAAAGTCTGTGTGCATACTACATGCCTTTCATTCTTGCAGTTACTTACCCATGGGTGGCACAGCAGAAACATGTGGTATGAACTTCTATTTTTTT